>CAOLHI010002366.1:0-265096 GCA_948474755.1 Ctenosaura bakeri | reverse complement strand
TAACAATGTCTGAGTTGTAGTGAAGACGGGGGAGCCTTGTGGGCTTCCCTGCCCACCTTTAGGCATATATAAAGAGTCCTGCTTGGTGCGAATGCTGGGGTGATTCTGGTGTCAAGTAAAAACATAAATTTATACTAAAGACTGTGTGGTCACACATGTGCATGGCTTTAAATTGTCTGAAATGGTTTTACTGTTTTAACAACTTTCTTACTTTGTACATCTATACCCTGCCTTTTCCTCAAAAATGGGACTCGAGGTGACTTACACATTAAAACACGTAGACTAAAAATATACAAGAGCAATATATATGTGTGCCATTTTAAAAACAATTAAACAATAAAGTCAAAACCAATTGAAATTAAAAGACAACGTATAAAAATCAACAAAACAGCACATGGTTAAGAGCCCATCACAGTCAAATTTCTAAAAGCTTGACCCTTGAGGGCAGAAGGAGAGCAAGAAAGGAAGTATCCCAGGCCATTTCCACACGAGCCTGTTACAGTGCTATTATTCCACTTTCAATATCCTATGGAATCCTGGGGGTTGCAGTTTAAGGAGGGGCCAGGATTCCATAGGATGTTGAAAGTGGAATAATAGGACTATGGCCATTTCCGCACTAGACTGTTATAGCGCTATTATTCCACTTGCAACATCCTATGCAATCCTGGGGTTTGCAGTTTCGGGAGAGGCCGGCCGGCCCCTCCCGAAACTGCAAACCCCAGGACTCCATAGGATGTTGAAAGTGGAATAATAGCGCTATAACAGGCTAGTGCGGAAATGGTCCTGGCCTCCCTAAGGGAGTCTGCAAAGTCCGGCCGCAGCCAATGCGCAAATCCCCTCTCTCTTCTACCAAGCTTGGCAAGTTAGCGGGACAGATTTTAACGTTTTGCTTCATGCGCTTCCAATCTGATTCTTTGTTATTGTTTTACATTGTGCAAGTTGATTGCACTGCAATCTTTAGATACATGCAAAGAAAGGAAAACTAAACGATAAAGACGTATATAGATAGGTACCTAAATAAGTGCATGGGGTGACATAGACCATTTCCGCACTAGAGTGTTATAGCGCGATGATTCCACTTTCAGCATCCTCTGGAATCCTGGGGTTTGCAGTTTCGGGAGGGGCCGGCCGGCCCCTCCCGAAACTGCAAACCCCAGGATTCCAGAGGATGCTGAAAGTGGAATCATCGCGCTATAACACTCTAGTGCGGAAATGGCCTACCCTTGCCCTATTCCTCACGCTTTCAGCCTGACCTGACAAAAAGCGCTCTACACCTCCATTCCTTACCCCTGTATCTTTCCACGCATGCGCGTACACTCAGGCACTCAGTGTTCCGACACACGGCACTACCGCAAACAGAGGACGGAAACGGCTTCTGATTCGCTAGGGCCGAATCTCGGGGGCGGAACTAGAGCGTTAAGTCATCATTCCGCGGCCGCTTCAGAACGACCGCCGAGGCGAAGGGAGGAGAGAAGAAAGGAAGAGAGAAAGTGACGAGAGGAGGCCGGCTGACCCTCAGCAGTCAACATGGGGGGAGGCGACCTGGTGAGGAAAAACCGGGGGCTGGCGAGCTCTGTCTTCTTGGCCGGAGGGGGGTGAGGTTTGGGAAGAGTCCGTCCCCCCTTGGAGCTGCGAATTGTTGGTCGGAACCTCGGGTGGGAAGATGATCTCCTCACAACACTTACTGAGGCCGTTTCCGCACTAGAGTGTTATAGCGCTATTATTCCACTTTCAACATCCTATGGAATCCTGAGGTTTGCAGTTTAGGGAGAGGCCTCTTATAAGAAATGCGGAAATGGCCTGAGTTCCTGGTGGCGGGAGAACAATAGATAGATGGGGGGGGGAAGCAGCAGAAACAATGGGGGTGGGTGGGGAAGCACCACTGAAGGGGTGGATTCAAGGGGCTGGGAGTTTGTCCCCTAGATTTGTCGCTCACTGGCATGGCGATCAGTACAGGAGCCAAAACGCCTCCCCCCTCCTTTCAGAACGGAGCTGTATAGGACCAGCATCTTCCTAACATACGTAAACATGGAGAGCCCAGAGATGATACTTGGGCTGGCTACATCCTTGCTTTTGGGGAGAGTCAATCAGCCAGTCTGATCATTTATTATTTACTAAGTACATATATTTTTTTACTTTTTCTCAAATGTGCTTGTGGAGTTGTCCTTAGTGCTCATTTCCCCTACTTTATTCTCACAGAACCCTGTGAGGTAAGTGGAGCTGAGACTAACACCAACCTGTCAGTTCTTTGGCTAAACAGGGACCTGTATATTGATTTCTCAGGTCCAAAATACCAGCCATTGCACCATATTAGCTCTTAAGTTGTCAAGAACATGACTGAGTTGTTGGGACACAGTGTGAGGAAAACAGCAGCTGCCTTTCTGTTATAGGAGGGATAAATTACGACTGAGTTGCTGGGGTGGTGAATTCTGGAGCAGTGATCTCCCTCCCTCCCTCCGTACCCAGTATGTACTGTTGCATTATCCTGAGACTATCTTTACATTCCGCCCCCTCTGCTGGGTATATTGGTTGTTCAGTAGAAAGTTATGCGAGAATGTTAATTTGTTCTCTTATTCTTGTCAATAGAACCTGAAGAAAAGCTGGCATCCACAAACTTTGCGTAATGTGGAAAAAGTTTGGAAGGCAGAACAGAAACATGAGGCAGAACGCAAGAAAATTGAGGAACTCCAGCGGGAGTTGCACGAAGAGCGAGCACGAGAAGAAATGCAGCGTTACGCAGAGGATGTGGGCGCTGTCAAGTATGTTAGGAGGGCTTTTATTGATGGGCGGTGTTGTTTAGGCCTTTAATGGAGCTAAATATTCTTCAAGGTTTCACCATGAGTATATAACATAAGCAGGACATGAACAGAGTCCTCAAGAGAGAACAGATATGATCAGAAAAATCATATAGTACATCCTTTCAAGGACATTACTATATCAAGATATAGGTGCAGGAATTATATACTTCAAATCTACTATATAAAAGTCAAAGATTGTATTTTTGTTTGTCCGTGTCAGGCGAAGACCTCATATGTTTGACTGCCCGAAGATTATGGAATCCTGGCCTTTTCAGTTTAGGGAGGGGTCTTTAGAATTCTCAGCCAGAGATTAGGCTGGTTGCTATGGAGATGAGGCCTAGCAGCAAGGAAAAGGGCAGAGCATTCCCTCAGGAACCAAAACTGTGCATGTTAATAACTCTGAATACAGATTGGATTGGGGAATATGAGGGAAAGTTACAAGTATTGGACAAAACAGTTTGAGGAATTAGAGACACAGAATCTCAAATCTTTCTAACAAGTATTACCTGTGAGAAAATAAAATTCTGGGGAACGCCAGGTATATATGCTAGTATTTTATATAAACTTTCTCTCTAACTTGCTAGTTTTCTATATATTGGGAGAACCAGTTTCAGGACCTGCCTTCTTATGGCTGTTGCCACCTTTGTCTGTGGATTATCAATAGGAAAGTAGCAACTACACTCCCCCCCCCAATTTCCTTGACTGAAATTCAGTGTGGCTGGTTGAATAATGCCTCTTTGTGAAGTAATTGCCTTTTGCTTCCCTTGGTCTGAAATTTTTGTTTCATGTCATTTCCCCCTGATTGAATTAGGAAAAAAGATGAGAAGCTAGAATGGATGTACCAAGGACCAGGAGGCATGGTGAACAGAGATGAATACCTTATGGGCCGTCCAGTTGACAAGTATGTTTTTGAGCCAATGGAGGACAAGGAGGCAGGTTGTTCTTCTGAGACTGGCCTTCTCCCAGGCTCCATCTTTGCCCCCACGGGTGCCAACTCTGCCTTGGATATGGCCAGCAAGATCCGAGAAGATCCACTTTTCATGATAAGGTAACTAATAAATGTCCTTCTGTGAAAATTAACTGGTGTAAAGATGCATTGTAAGTTACAAAGGAATTGAAGGGTCTTTAGTATGAACACTCAAAAAACCCTTAATTTTTCTCATGATTGTCCCCAGTGCTCCATCTTAAGATGCTACATTGCATCCAAGATTATGGCAAAATTGCTGCTGTGGTTATATTCCACTACAAAATTTATCTCTGTATTCATTCATTTTATTACACTTTTAGATCACCTGAAAATTAAGAGATGTGCAGTCTGATGTTGTGGACTGTTGTAGAAAAATTATCTTTACTAGAGGAATTAAGGTAAAATATAGTTACGTATTTGATGTATAGTGTATGTAATAAGGTAAGCATCTGTTGTGAGAGAATGAGAGTATGGAATGTTGGGAGTGACTGGTGATTGGCTGAATGTTTTCAGGGTTGTTAAAAAGGCTAGTGTGTAGGACAGTTAGTGAGAGAGGAATTTGGTTTAGTTCTAGGATATTAGAAATACCAGAAATAGTTCTTGGGAGAATAAAAATATCTTCCTGTAATGTTGGAAATATGGTAACATAGATGTCAGGTGACCTTATTTGGAAAATGCTTTCCACACACAGGATGCTACTACTGAAAAGGCCCCTTCTCTTGTAGCCAGTTGCCTTCCCTTATTTAGGGTGCCAGTTCAAACTTCTTATTTTGTTTTGTTTACATTAGGGGTCAGATTCATGTGGCCCCCAGGTGTTGTTGGACTGCAACTCCCAGCCCCAGCCAGTATAGCCATTGGTGAAGAACTCTGGGAGTTGCAGTCTAACATCTGGAGGATCAAATGAATTTCCACCTTTGGTCTTCACTGTGCATGAGAATTTCATATCAGCATTATTGTGTTGTTATGTGCCTTCAAGTCATTTCCAACTTATGATGACCCTAAGGTGACCCTGTCATGGGGTTTTCTGGGGAGCTGAGAGTATGATGCACCCAAGGTCACCCACTGGAGTTAACAGAGCCAAGTGGGGACTCAAACCCTGGTCTCTAGGGTCATAGTCCAATGCTCAAACCACTATACCACACTGGCTTTCATCAGCATTATTACTCCTTATTTATTTAGGAAGAGGGAGGAGGAAAAGAAACGTGAAGTTCTGAACAATCCTGTAAAAATGAAGAAGATCAAAGAATTGGTGAGTTAATGGTGAATGTTTTAAGAGATAAAATAAGAACAGTTTGAAAGTGAACTCTAGTGCTACTGCTGTTTCCACGCTGTCTTCCAGGGAAATATGTTCAGAAATTCCATCATATTGATCGTTAGGAAAGAAATCAAAAACAAAACTGCTAAAATTCTAATGCATTTCAGAAAAGATAATGAATTGCTGAAAACGTTGTAGAAAATGATAAGTGAAATGAACTGTGAGCTGGAGCATCCCTCCTATGAGGAAAAGTCATGTTGTAAGCTTTGGAGCTTAGAAAAATGTTAATGTGCCATGATATAGACATATAAAATTAAGAATGATGTAGAGAAAATGGATAGGGAGAAGTTTTTTCCCTCTTTCATAATACTAGAGCTTAAGGTTACCCAATGAAATTGAATGATGGAAGATTTGGGTCAGAAAGGCAGAAGCACTTCTTGACATAATGCAAAGTTAAACTGTGGAACCTGCTAGCAAAACAGATAGCAATGGCCATCAACTTGATTTTTAAAAGGAGATGAGTACGTTCACGTTAGAAAAGGCTATCAATATCTAGAAGTTCAGAGGGCTGTGTATTTTCTTTAGTGTCAGAAGTATGCCTCTTTTGTACCAATTTCTTGGCTATGAAAGTAGGAAGATGCTGTTGCTCTTATGTCTTGCTTGTGGGTGTCCCAGAATTGTTTGGTGGTCCACTGTGGGAGCGAACTGTGATCTGATGCAGCGTTCTTACATTCTTCAGATAAATGGCTTTCAAAATCATTTAGAACTATGAATGGTGTGGAACTGCTCTCTCTCTCTCTCTCTGTCTTTTTCTTTCTTCAAATGTTCTAGTTGCAAAGCAGTTTGGATAAGAAGAAAAAGAAGAAGAAAAAGGAGAAAAAAAAGAAGCACAAGAAACATAGACACCACAGTCCTAGCAGCAGTGATGATGAACAGAACAAAGCAAAGTACATTTATGCACCATGCTTGACAGCACTACTTAACATTTCGCTTGCCCTCTTATTTTACAAAGTACTTTACAGTCTTTGTTGTGTTGGCCTTGCAAAATAGAGTTGCCTCATTACTTTTTTAGAGATGGGTAAAGTCAAATGAATTTCCCAAAGCCACAGAAGTAGTATTTAAGCTGAGGCACGAGCCAAATCCTCTCCATGTTTTAACAGTGGCTCTGTGGCAATTAATAGCTGCTAACTTGTTATCTACACTGCTTACAGGTTACTTTGGTAAGACAGCAGTGTCTTATCTCTGTAGCTCAAAAGAACACTTGTACATCTCTATCCTCCCTCTAGAAATGTATCGAAATCCCTAGATGTAGTGGTTCCTGATTCCCTGATCTGCTTGTGCTAGTTTGCTCCTTTTTTTTGTCAGTTAGCTTGGGAGCTGGTCAAAGACTTGGCTTGGTGTTTATAGGATTTGAAGGGGGTTTAGAATTAGGGTCTCATAGAGTCATTGAGGAATCTGGGTCCCTTTGGAAGCATAACTGTCTGCCTGACAAAAGAATTTAATTTTAATTTAATTTTTGCCTTAGGTCACGAGAGAAAATGGACAACTCTTTAGAACCAGTTCATCCCAGAAGGCCAGAATATGGCTTGCAGGTATGCACAGCTGTCAATACAGTGCCTGTGAGATGTTCTTTACTGAAAGTGAAAGTGTTTATTAGCGTGGTTGCCACTGGTTCTACAATTGCTCCCACAAAAATCTCCTAAGAGGAGAATTATGTGTGTGAATTATTGACATTTGTTCTTTATATGTTTGCTTTGTGACAGCAGGATGTTTGCCTGGCTCTGGCACTTATAACGGTAGCTTTTCTCTCATTCTAGATTCGAGGTAATGGCCATGACAAGATGCTTTCCCACAAGCTACAACAGAGGTCTATGTCAAGGAGCCGATGCCTATCACCAGAGAGGCACTCCAGCAAGAAAAGTACATGTGAACAGAACAGTCACAGAAGGTCAAGATCACCTAGGGATAATAAACAGTAAGCAGAGATAGGGCAACTGCTGCTCTTTTCATCTTTGGAGTGATCTCTTCTGTTTATGCAGTCCAAGTTGCTTAATTATAATTTGAAATCATTTGCATATGGTGGAATCTCATCATAAAGCAGAGCAGAATTTGAATGTACTTGGACAGCTATTATTGTGCCCTCCAACACACACTGAAATTATAATACAAGATGGAGAGGGGCAGGGAAGTGAAATAAACCCAAATAGCTTCAATTTCATTGGGATTAGATGGCATTTCTTGTGGTGAAAAGAAAATTCTTCCTATTTTGCAGGCACAGTAGCAAGGACCAGAAGACAAAATCAGGAGGCAGGAGTCTTTCTCCTAAAAAAGAAAGCTACAGAAGACAACAGAGCTCAAGGTACACTGAGTAACTATAGTAACAGTGGATAAGAGATGTGCAGAGAACAGTTTTGTAAAGATATGCAGCCATGCAGGAAGCATGAAAACTAAATGAAGAAACAAATCAAAGACATCCAGAGATCCACTTTGTTTCAGTGTGCTGTCTGAAACAGCCAAACACAATCCATACCTTTTTTTAAGGCCACCTTCTTAGATGATGAGAACTAGAAACACTTATTTTTGTAATTAGCAGAGTATAATGGGAGTGAAGGATCCCAGCATGTAAGGGTTACCACTCAGAGCTTCCAAAGCAGTGTTATTCCTTCATGCAAGCCACTGCAACATTGAATGCCCAACTTTCAAAGAAAAGGACGTAGTCCAGTGTTACCTCATTTATCTCTGTTAAAATTAAATGGTTTGAGTGGAGACTGAACTCACTAAGAGCACATCAATGTCACAGCTCCTGCCTCTGCATTGGCTTTCTGTTTGGGTTGTGTACATGCGTTCAATTCACTTGTTGACTTATGGTGACCCCATGATTTCCATAGGGTTTTCTAAGGCAAAGAGTACTCAGAGGTGGTTTTACCAGTTCCTTCTTCTGAAATATAGCCTCCAGTTCCTCGTAGTTGTTGGTAGTCTCCCATCCAAGTACTAACTAGGACTGACTCTGCTTAGCTCTGAAGTTCAGGCAGGATCCAGTGCCTTTAGGGTATACATTTTCTATTAGCTACAACTACATTGCAGGCACCTGTTTGATTGAGAATGTTTTAAATAGCATGGAACTGCATATAGTCACAGGAACTTGTAGGCATGAGTTCTTCTGGTGCAGATAGCTTCAAGGATAAATCCTTGCTCATATTAATGACATTTGGTCTTTCACTGCCTCTTTGCTCATTATAACCTAGTGGCGATGGTGGTCCCTGTTCTCATTTACAGTAACTCAGAGGACTAGAAACACTTATCAGGAGCTCAGCTAGTGGCTGAGTGGAGATGTGTGATTTGAACCTTAACACAACAGTTTATTGTGCTTCCAGCTCTGAAAGCTTCAGTGACTAAAATCATACTTGCTTGCTTTAAGCAGAAAACTCTCAGCAGAAGAGCTAGAGAGAAGACGGCAAGAAATGATGGAGAATGCCAAGTGGCGGGAAGAGGAAAGGATGAACAATGTGAACAGACATAGAAAAGAAGAAGAACGAGAGCGAGCACAGGAGAAACTTGGCCGTGATGGGAAGTTCATACAGTAAGTATCTTGCTTCCTCCATCCTCTAAATCTGGGGAGTAGCTGCAGCTTATTGGTAGAGCACATGCAGCAGTGCCACTCAAAAGGTGTTAAGTGATATGAAAAATCTCTTGTTTGAGACCATGAAGAGCCACTACCAGTCAGAGTAGAAAGTACTCCAGATGAACAAATTGTCTGACTTAGTGTAAAGCACTTCATGTGTTGCAGACTTCAGTTCCAAAACTAAAGTTTGCTGTACATGTGATCTGTAACTACTAAACTTGCCAGGCTGCTGTTTTCTTTCCTAACATTTAAAAAAATATTAATAAACTTGAGAACAGTGGAGTTTCTTAAACTTACTACTTTCCAGTTCCTCCCACGGAAGTTGAAGTTCTCCAGGAATCTTAATAATGATTAAGTGAGCAAGGATGCCTAAGAAATTTTAAGAGAGCAATGTTACAGCTTTCACTTCCAGTTTTCAAGGTGTCATGAAAGAGAGTGAGAACACTGTAGCAAGAAAATTGGTGTCATCTTGCTTTGCCTCTTCCTATCTTCATGGCAAGAAGAAAAAATGAAAGGCAGTGGTTCCTCTCTTTTCCTTTCCTGATCCTCTCTCTTCTCTGGTTGCGGGGAGGATTGGAGGAGCAGAACTGATCTGCTTGTTCACAAAGTGCCTTCAGAACTTCCATCTTGTTAGATGTATACTGGGTTTAAAGGACAGTTCATGTTAGCAAAAGAATAATGTCTATATTAGGTAAGTAAGAGCTGGGATTGATTAATAGGGAAAAATGAATGGCATAGCAGTAGTGAATGAAATGTGACTGATCATTCAAATAAGAATTTACTGAAGAAGTTGGTGTTGAGGAGAGTTTCCAAGAGTGGTGAGAAGCTGCATCAAACATAAGCAGTGGTATGGAAGAGCATTCAAAAACGAATACCTGGATAAAAGAGCTGGTGAAAAGATCACACCTCATTTTGTATTGAGATGGTGTATACTTTATTTTTCTCATCCTGATCACCCAGATATTATTGTGTATATGGGGGCAGGGGGGTGGCACAAGGGGGGGTGGCACCCATCAGTTCTGCTTCATACTCTCCTTTCCTTAACCTGTTTACTTTCCATCAGTTTCCTTCTGGGGAGAAAGAGAAATATTATTTAAGCCAAAATGTGACTTCCCTAGTCTTATTCACATTTCCTCCTCTCTCTCTCCCCTCCTGTAGCCACATAAAGCTGGAGAGTGCATCTACCTCCTCTCTTGAAGATCGAGTCAAAAGGAACATTCACTCCATTCAAAGGACAGCAGCAGCCCTGGAAAAAAACTTCATGCAGAGATGAGATCCACTTTTTTTCATCCCACAAGAATACTGTGGACTTGCGTTTGGGTGGTGTTTTTCTAACCTCAAAGGAACAGAGATAAGAGAAAACTTAACTGTGAGACCTTCACAGCCTTAGATCAGCTTTGTCCTCCATGTCTGAGAGGTCTTGTGTCTGAACAGTGAATGGAAGTTCACTGTGATACATTGCTTTTACACAGTTCTGAAATTCACAGGCTGGGGTGTTTTAAAATTCTGTAAATACAACTTGCTTTTGAACTTGAAGTGCTCATCAGAAGCCATTTTTACAGTAGCCCCTGACCTTTATTTGGGGTGCTCCATAATTGCACTGTAGTGTGAAAGGGCTATAAGTTCACATCCACAGTGGGCGCTGCTGGTAAGAAGCAGGGCAACAAAAAGAGCAGAGTACCAAAAAGCAAAACAAAAAATCCACTGGCATTTCATTGTTTGACATAGTTCTCTTATTCTGGAAGAATTTAAGGCATCTAGAATTTGGAGAGGTCCAGCCTTATAGTGAGGTCCAGTGGAGAATGCAAAGGCTTAGTTTCTGTCTTGGTGACCTTTCTCTGCTCTTCAAGACTGGTGTTCCTTCAGCCCAGTTATTTCTTGTGACTTGTAAACAAGAGTTTGTCATGTAGCTAATGCTACAGAATCAGGGGATTTTTTTTAAAATGGAAAGTTTATTTGATCAGTGTGTTTTAATGGAGATATGCAAACTTCCGTGTGTAGACACAAAACAGATTTTGAAATGGGCAAGCATACTTCCCTGGAGAACAAGTAACATTTGGCCAAACAGAACTTTAATACAACATTCTTCTGTACATTTTTCCTTGGTAATATGTAAATATTGAACTTTGTATATCTGACTGGCATTTAATATACTTATAATTCTTTCAAGCAGCAACTATTTTTGTATTTTTTTTTCAAAAAAGCTATGTTTTAGGCCATTGAAAATACAATACTGTAGGTTTCTTTTGGAACTGGAGGGAAATGTGTAGCAGTTGCAAAAAAGCATCAGTATTTCCCACCCAGTAGCAAGTAGCTTTGAACAGGGCCCTTCCTGAATGGAGAAGAAGGTTGTTAAGTCTGCCCACAAAGTACTCTGCTTGTATTCTATGTATATTGGTGCTTTCTGGAACACCTCTGAGCAACATATTGAGAGTGGCCAAATGGAGGGGGATTATGGGAACCACTGTGCTAAATCAAACCAAAGGCTAAGTAATCCAGCATTTTGTTTGCCCAGTAAACCATATGGCTATAGGAAGCCTACACTAGGGCATCTATGCAAAGCACCCTCCCTCTTGTATTCCTCTATGACTGGTATACTGCCTCTGGCAGTATAATTGGTAACTATTGAGAGACTACTGAGACATTTAACTATCTTTTGCCTGTAACATCCCACCGTCCTCACCTTGACTGTTCAGGAAACATGGAAATGAATGATACTTGCAGAGCTGGTAGGTTAGGTTTCCTTTCAGCTTTCTTTACTGTTCAGCTTTCACATCCATACATAGAAATCAAAAATACTATGACATAGATGATAGTGAAGTTGCCTTTCCAAGTCCTAGTCTTTTGATTTCTTGACTAGAGTCTCTATTTTCATTTTTGATTGAGTCAAGCTGTAGGAAATCTTTAGCTATTTCAGTGATTCCATCATCCGCTTTTAAGTTAATCATCTATGGTTATTATTTTTGTTTTCTCAGTATTTGGCTATTGACCTGCTTTTGCATTTCCTTGAGTTTTACCAATAGTTATTCCACATCTTTGCTGTTTCCTGCTAGTTAACTGGTGTCATTCTGTAGATCTTAAATTGTTGATGGAGGTGGTTTTAATATCTGTGGTGTTGCTGGTACACAATTTTCCTTTTTTGTAGTAGAAGAATAGCAGAAACTCCTTGCTAGTTTCAATGGGACTATTAGACTCCCTTTAAAATAGCAACAGGAGGTTGTGTATTCCTTAGGAGTGAAGGCCCAGTACTTTGGAAGCTGGTCCAAGGCTGCATGCCTACATTATGTTAGAGATCCCTGCTGTCCTTCCATTCATTCTCTTTAGCATCCTCCCTTTAACTACCTTTTTCCTTCAGGTTCTTTCCATTCATTTTTCTAAAGGCACAGATTTGAATACAAAATTTTTAGAAATTTTTAGAATTCTGTATTCAAATCTCTGCCTAGTTTCTTGCCTACTTTTTACCTTAACCTTCCTCCCTACTAAATATCACTGCCTCCTGTATTAATTCTAGTAGCATTCTGCATTGACTGTGCTACTGGGAGTTGTAGTTCAATAACATTAGAAGACTGCATGATTTCCATCCCATTCTATGCAAACATTCCTAGGCTTTTGCTCCATGTATAATTTCACCTTATCCATAGTGGCTTTTAATACAAATCAGCTTGTGAGGCTTTACATAATAGATTGCATCTCACTGAAGTACAGTATTGAAGTTACATTCTGTATTTGAAGTCCATCAAGGCAGTAATCGGAGTATTGCCATTTTTTATTGTGTGCCTTCACGTCATTTCTGATTTACAGTGGCCCTATGGCAAAGTAATCACGGGGTTCTCTTGACAGAATTTGTTCAGAGGTGGTTTGCCCTTGCTTTCCTCTGAGGCTGGGTGTGCATGACTTGCTCAAAATCAGCCAGTGGATTTCCATAGCTGAATGGGGATTTCAGCCCTGGCCTCCAGAGTCTTAGGCCATTTCTGCACTAAACTGTTATAGTGCTATTATTCCTCTCCCTAAAGTGCAAGGATTCCATAGGATGTTGAAAGTGGAATAATAGCACTATAACAGGCTAATACAGAAATGCTCTTAGTGTGGTGTAGTGGTTTGAACATTGGACTGCCCGTCTTGGAATTGCCATGGGGATGCAAAATGAAGTGATTGCCCCCCAAATAAATTCTGCCCCCATGAAAATGTCTTTCCGTCCCCAAATTTCTAGCAATGCATAGCTGAAAAACTTCATTTGAGCATTTAGAATTACAGTTCAGGAACTGAATGATTTTGAGCGTCTGAGCCTGCAGTGCAATAAAGTTGAGGACTGAAGGAAAATGTGGTGTGTGTGTGTGTGTGTGTGTCAGAAATCTTATTTGAGGGCAGTGCCCTCAATCCCCTCCCCCAACTAGACACCTGATGATAATTATTAATGCTTTGAGCAAGTGTTGTCTTTGCATTCGTAGAAGCAGCCTTCCTCCAACTGCTATCCCCTTAATTTGTGATAGGCAGTCAGTTATTTCCTCCATTAATTTGATTTCTCTCCTACCTTTCTCACCAAACTGAAATCTAGTATTAACATCCCCCTTATATTTGAAAAGTGTACAACCTGCATATGTCCAGATGTTTTCTAACGGGTCTATATCAGTTTAAGAGTCCTGACAAACTTTATGCATTTGTCTTCCCGTGCTGATGATGGTGCCTGAGCAATACCTTAAAAATATAATTCCTAGAGTATGATATATACACATATATTAGAGATGGAGGTACGTGTTTTTTTTTTAATTAGCAGTTACGGAGAATCACCTTTTTCCTAACATTTCAGGGTAAGATTTCTTTCTGCTAGTGGGTTCAAAACGAGAAGGG
The DNA here is from genome assembly GCA_948474755.1 of Ctenosaura bakeri. Classification (NCBI taxonomy): domain Eukaryota; kingdom Metazoa; phylum Chordata; class Lepidosauria; order Squamata; family Iguanidae; genus Ctenosaura; species Ctenosaura bakeri. The sequence continues at coordinate 251,606 of CAOLHI010002366.1, read as the reverse complement.
AGGTAATAACACTTAATTTCTAAAATTGGGGACAAATTTGCCTGAATGTTATACTCTTTCATGGGGCAGCCTTTCCTCTCTAACTCAGCGGATTACGTGGACGAGCGAATAAATTGTCCACACTAGCCCGTTATAGCGCGATGATTCCACTTTCAACCTCCTCTGGAATCCTGGGGTTTGCAGTTTCGGGAGGGGCCAGCCGGCCCCTCCCGAAACTGCAAACCCCAGGATTCCAGAGGAGGTTGAAAGTGGAATCATCGCGCTATAACGGGCTAGTGTGGAAATGGCCCTGCGCTGAATAACCGCACGAAGTCGGAAGCGCTTTTAAAATTATTGCTTCCCATCTACTAGCGCTGGGATCCTCTCCAGCCACGGGCGGCGCTGTCCAAAAAGGAAAAAAAAATGCCCCGGAACTTACCGCCGTAATCCTCCATTCATAATTCCAGGTGCTTCACCGCTGATTGGTCGCCGAGTCCGTAAATGGGAGAGGTGCGGCGCTATCTACTACGTCACGTTCTCTTTCCGAATGTACCATTGTTAACAGAAGGGGGATGAAGAGAATAGTTGACGGCTCTCGAGGCTATGTCTCCTTTTAGATTGGTCTCAATGGGCCATTTATCCACTAGGAAAATATATCCGTATTTTACATCAATCATTCTTAAAAATATCGCCCGACTTCTTTTCCAGAAGCATAAATGGTACACCCTTCTCCGCCCCCTCCCTCCGAACGACGCCATCTTGGCGCCTCCTTTGCGCAGGAGCCGAGCTTGGAGCTCGTTCCGCGGTGGAGCAAACCACCGAGCCCGAAGCACAGGGGGTAGGCGGGGCGAAGCGACATGTTGGCAGCGGGCGAAACTCCCCTAGCGTTGCTGTAATAGGGGAGGCGAGGTTAGGTCCAGTTCGGGAAGAACGGAGAGCGTACCATTTGGCAGCTGACAGGGGGGTGGGGCCCGAACCCAACCATTTGTGAAAGGGGGGGGATGATGCAGCGCCCGGTTGCCTGAGCTGAAGGACGGCGTCTGTGGCGGGAAGGGGTGTGCGCGCCTGTGGGTGGTGCTGCTGTAAATGGTGCATGTGCCTGTGTGTTGATGTCCAGGTGATAGCGCAGAGTGGGTGGCAGGGCGGTGCGGAGGGAACAGAACAGAGGCGGGGTGGAGTGTAGGTGGTACCATTGTGAGTGCTTTCAGGGGTGTGTGTGTGTGCGCGCCGCTGCCTTCACTGGAATGGTGCTGTTCTCAGTGTAGGAGGGAGGAGCTGGATAGTACCATTGGGTGAACGTACAGGGAGAGTTAAACACCACAGATTTGATGGGGGCGTCCATTGTGAGTGGGTGAGGAAGAATCCATGTGGTCTCCCTGGAGGCCCTACTACGGGTGATACCACTGTCTTTAGCAGGGAGGGGAGGACAGGAGGGGTCGTTTTAGAGGCTTAGTGGCGTGGTAATCCTCAAGTGACATCCTGGGTGAGCGTTGAGTCCAGTACTGCCAGGTGAGGAGCTGCCAGGGAGTGCCAGCACATGGAGCAGGGGGTGCCAGTTTGAGCTGTCACAGGGGCCACCCTCTAGAGCCGTAGCGTTCATAAGTGGGTGGATGTGTGGTCAGTGGATGTTAAAAGAACAGAAGGCTGCCCCCTTTTTTCGGTCGGCCTGTTGACATGAGCGCTTGAGTGAGAGACGCTTGCCCAAGTTGGATGGGCCCAGGTGGTACCATGCCAAGCCCTTCTCGCTAGGAGTCGTAGATTTGTCAAACCAGGGAGTCCCGAGGTTCCTCCTGCTGCCATGGCCTCCAACTGTACCAGCAGCACTGCGGCTGCAAGCGTTGGCGCAGCTCTGGGCAGTGCACTCAGTGCTTCCAAGACCAAGACGAAGAAGAAACATTTTGTCTGCCAGAAGGTGAAGCTTTTTCGAGCCTCGGAGCCACTTCTGAGTGTCCTTATGTGGGGAGTCAACCATACGGTGAGTGAGAGGTGTGCTCCCCACTCCTATCCCACCCCATATTTGTGAACGTGGCAAGAGGTGCAGAATGTGGTGCCCATCCCAGTGCACATAGAGATGTCGCCATGCTATTGAATGTTGCTGTTTTCTAGGACCTCCTCTTTGTATGACAGGTACAGAAGTGTCACTTTGGTTGATAGCTGTAGTCAAAATAAATAATCCTTACAGGTTTCTCATGCAGACATGAGTTAGAATCTCTCCTTTGCCTGAAAACATGAATTAGGCAAAACGATGTAGAAATCTGTCTTTTGAAATAATTTAATGATGTGCAGAGGGGGTTATTGAAACCTGTGTGAGAGGTAGTGGTTCACTATTAATTGAGTCTGAATATGCACTTTTGGCGAGCTTTTCCAGTTACTCATGTATCATGCATGCATGCATGCATGGTGCTGGGGGCTTGGAAAAGGATAATTCAACTGCTCATGTGCACTTTAGTGGCTTTCTCTGCTGACACCTTGCAACTTCTGTTGCAGAAAAGAGATGCAGAATATGTCACTTCTTCTGTAGTTAACCGTGGAACCCTATATATCTCTGCTCAGAAGTGATATGCATTGATTTCATTGCAGCATAGTTCCATCTATGTGTATGTGGATTTGAAGCCTTATTTAAACTTTTCCAACAAATCTCATGTCTTTATTAGCTGTGTGTCAGTTTGGCACAACTGATCTTTACTACAATCCAGTCACCTGCTTTTTGTTTTTATCTATAATGAATTTTGATTTCTTGAATTTACTGTTTTACAGTTTAAAGCAAAAGCATGTGTATCATGCATATTTTTGAATGCGTGTTGAAACTTCATGAAGTCTGAACAATATTTCAAATTCCTTGTGAGTTATATGTTTAGGTGATTAGACAACTGGATTATGCCAACTGCATTTAAAACCTCTTTTTATATCAGGGAATAGAAATGAATGGCACCTTCCCTTGTCAAAGCAGGACTGTCCAGTTGGAGCTAGGTTTTAGTTTTACCTCATCCTATGCTTAGTCAGTTGTGTTGAGCAAATGATTTCATTTCTACCTCAGTCAGTTATGTAAAATGAAAATATAGAGTTGCAGGAAAGTGAGAAAAGAGATGTAAAAATTTTCAGTTTGCAGCAGAATGTCATATAAATGCTACATTAAAATTTATGAAGTATCATAATAATCTCTGCCTTTGTTCTATGCAAATGCATACTTGTGGATTCTGCTCAGAGTTGTAGGAAACATTAAAAAGCTCTTGAGAATTCCATGACATTCTGTAAAGGCATTCATAATGAACTCCTGAAAATTACATTAGCTCTAGCTGTTGAGATGATCCTACAGAACTTGGAGAGGCACATTTTTGATTAGTAGTCACTCTTTCCCTCTGCGGGTTGGGGTTGAGTTCCCTTTATGCCAGAATTTTAAAAAATAATGTATATTGACGTGTCCATCTTATCGGGGGAAATCACTTTTACCTCTTCAAATTATAGTAGGATCAACTAGGCAGTGATATACTTGTCCTTCCTATAACACAAATAACCAAAATACATCCAAAAACAACTGTCACCTTCTCTAAGGCAAACACAGCAACATTACAACCATGGTCTTCAAATTTTGTGTAATCAGACCCTCTTTTCAGCTGTACTAGATATTCTGTCCAAGGTGGGAAGAAATAAGTTGAAATAGAAATAAGGTGGGAAGCTGGTCGCAAATCAGATTCTCTCCCACTTTCTGCCACACCTTAAACAGAGCAAACCAACAAGCAGGGGGAATACTAGTTTTGGTAATACATCTTCTTTGGAAGCAACATTAGGGGGCAAGGAAAACCTAGATTTTTAATGTGGAGATACAAGAGCCGAGTAAAGAAATGTGGTGGAGTCTCAAATTAATGCTTTTGTTTTCTCTGGCTAAAAATCTGTAACTTTGTAATGTTTATTTTAATGTTTTTATTGAATTTAAATTTTGGGTGTGTTTAAGAAAATTTCAGACCAATAGAGAAAAGAATATAAAGAACTTAGATTAATCTGTCAAAATTTATTGAGGAGGGGTCAAGAGGGACAAAAAAAATCACACAATTAATCTGTAGCATTCCTTGCCACAAGAGATTGTGACAGTTATCAGCATAAAAGACTTTAAAAATAATTGGATACATTTAAGAGGAACTGGTTTATTAGAAGATACTTGCTACAACAGATAAGTGGCATGCCTCTGATTGTTAGAAACTGAAGGCATACAGCTATGCAAAGTTGTTGTCTTCTGTGAGGCATCTGGCTGGCCGGCCAACCACTATCAGAGACAGAGTACTGTGCTGTATGCCCCTTCATCATGACTTGGAGTTGTCAATTCATGTGTTCTCAAAGAGTTGGCTTGGTTTGTCAGTCATTTGGCTGCTCTTAGTAATCAAATTGCACAGATTTCTTTTATTTACTTTGTTTACATGAGCTGTGTTCTTGTGTGCCTTCAAGTAATTTCTGACTTATGGTAAACCTGTTGCAGGGTTTTCTGGAGGCTGTGTGTGTGTGTGTGTGATGCACCGGAGGTCACCCAGTGGGTTTCCATGGCTGAGCAGGGAACTGAACTCTGGTCTCCAGGGACATAGTCCAATGCTCAAACTACTACACCATGCTAGTTCTCTTAAATGAGCAAACTAGTACTTAAGAGTTGTCTGAACAATTTGAGTTCTTTCTCTCTCAAATATTTGATTATGCCCCCAAAACTGTGCTCCCCTCCTCACTGTGGAATATTGGCATATTGGCAGCTTCTGCTTAGGAATAAGGTTAGAATTTACAGAGTCTAATGTCTGTGATTTGCTTACAATGAATAAAGAGACAAATATGTGACGACAGGGGAAGATTGTCTGCTTCCCAAGACATCTGGTTGGCCGTTTTGGGGAACAGCATGTAAGAACTCGGTGGTCCTCCATTTCATTCATCAGGCTCTTCTTATGTATATGATGAAGAGATGAGGGGTAGTCACTGCCAGATTACCTGCCATGAGCATACAGTCTGCTCTGAAAAACTAATTAAGCATTGTGAAGGCGCCTATGTTAACCGCTCACACATGAAGCCACAGCACTTGACAGCTTTGCCATGGTGTCTTCCTGGGTTCTCCTCTTCTGGAAATCCTGCTGTTTCGGTGCATCAGGTTTGTTTGGTTCATACAAGCAACAGAATTACTTTACCCTTCTGAGGCAACAGAGTTACGTAACTATCTGAGGAGCATGCCCATTGTGTTTCTGTATGGGTCAATTTGGTTATATTGCTGCCTCTAGATCAGACACAAGTCCAGACAAGGAATGAGTTTCAATAATGGTGTGTACATTTATCACACATTTAGGCATCACACATGCTTAGAGTAGAGCATTAAGCTACCTTATATTAAGTCAGACCACAACTGGTTTATGTAGCCCAGATTGGTCATTTATTGGCCAACAGCTGCTCTCCAGGGTCTTCTGTAATGGTTCTTCTCACCTCTGGTACCTGAAATCCTCTGCAGTAGAAATGCTGAGGCATGAACTAGATTCTTCTGCATAAAAACAAGCATGCCATCAGTGAGCAGCAGTGCCACCTCTTACTTTCGAGGTGTAAGAATGAAATACACCACAGACTTTAATTTCAGGAAGAAACGATTCTTGTCCGATTAGGGAACTCTGGATATAAAGGGGATATAAGTTTATATTGAGGAACTGAGGAATAGTTTTGGCTGGGTTTTCTTTGTTTCGAGGAAGCAAACTTGTAGGCTTCTTTATGAAAGAGTGGTGCCCAAAAGATGATTTGCCTTGGCAAGCAGCTGGTTCTTACATGTGCTTGAGCCTGGGAAGGAAATCCCATTCCACCTCCTAGAGCTTAGTGAGCTTTTATTTTTGTTTTTCCTTCCAGTATGTGTCTCAGTTGCTTGCTTAAACCATCTGGAATGTTTTGCTTTGTGGGCAAGTTTTGGCAGCCCACATGCTGTCTAGGCTGACCAAATGTGTTGAATGGCTTCTTCCCGCTTTCATTTTTTTTAAAAAGAAAAGGTACTTTCTAACTCTGTAATTCTGAGTGTCGGTCCAGCCAAGTCCACTAGTTAAATTCAGCATGGCACTGATGGCCAGAGGTGGGACTCTCTGAATGTTCTTGGCCTGCCTACGCTGTGATCCCTTTCCAATAGCTATGCAGGTGGGAGTTGCAGCCCAGCAACATCTTGGAGGTTCTACATGTCCATTTCTGTTCCTAAGCCAAATAATATGTTCTGCTGCATTGCAAGGATGGTTGAAATATGCCACAAAAAAATAATCCACCATATTAGATGAACCTACCATTCTGTGCATGTTTGGAGTAGATTAGTCTCTCTGCTGATGCAGGAAGAATAACATCACCCCAAGATGAGAGTGCAAAAGTACATCAGGTTTTCATGATATAGCTTGTGCTACTGTTGACAGCATGGTGAAGTCCTATAAACATGGTAATTGCCCTGAAATTAAGACCCTATCCATGAGGACCCATTAGGCAAAGAAGAAGATGGACACCAGGAGACAACAGTCACTGCCCTATTCTACAGATGTGTGTGTGGGGGAAACCCACTAGTCTAGAAGTTCATCAAGGGAATATGAATCTTTTCTTTAACTGTTACAGTCACAGTGATGTTGTAATAGTGTAAGAACATGTCATTTCTAATTTCCATCTACCCATTGCAGGTAGAACTTCTTTGCATACAGACCTTGTAAGTCATTGTGGAACTAAACCATCAAACTATCCAATTAGAACAGGTAATTTTCACAGAAGCACATGGGCCATGCTGGATGAGGATGAAGGGGGTTGTAGTTCAACCTTAGTAGAGATTGCCATGTTGAAAAAGGGCATACTGAAGTAATTGGGATTGCTCATGAATAAATTGAGCATGGTTGCTTTTCTTTCATGGAAAAATAATCAACTTTGGGATATTCAGATATGTATTTCTAAGTCTTTGTTGCATGAAGTAGAAGCATTTCATTACCTTATTACATACATTATTTTTATACAAATCGTGAGTTGCATAATTTCTCTTTCAAGTCTAAGTATACCTTTTCAGCTAATTGTACCTTCACAAAAACCTGGGAGGAATGTGAGAAGTTGTCCTTTCAGATTTATCTAATTAATGGAAATCCAAATCCAATTTTTGCTTGTGGGAAAATGTCAAGTGAGAAATGGAGGGGGGGCATGCAGGTGTCCATATGTAAGTGTTCTTTCAGTGGCAAAGAAAGATGAAATACTAAACTAAGTTGTACTGCCCAGATCTGGTTACCTCAACAATATTTTCGAAAGATTAGTAGCTTGCCTTTTCACATAAGTTTCCAGGTGACTGACCAGAAAAGATAAAGCTATTGTTTTATAGGAACAATCAGCATATAATCAGTATAAGCAAACCACAACTTGAGTCAACAAAACACAGAGTAGGGAGAACAAAATCGTAAAAGACAATAAAATATAATTAAAAGCCAAAGAAAAGAGGATGGACTTTGTTGCTTAAAATGTGTTAATGAAGCTACTGCCTCTATATATTTAAGAGGAAATGCCACAATTTGAAGCACCACCAGTGGGAAGGTCATCTTCAGTAGCAGTCTGCATAGTCTTAGAGTTTAAGACTTAAACAACTGTCAGAGAAGAGCTGTGATGAAGATCTTCAATTACTGAACAGGTTAATTGGAGAAAAGTGATCCTTTAGCCCCAAATCCAAGTTTCTGGTCACCTTGAAGTGAGCCCAGATCAGTGCCACATGTTCAGTTCTAGCTAGACCGCTCTGTTCTGAAGTAGGTGAAGTTTCCAGATTTTTTTCTAGAGTAATTCTTTGTGCCAGGTGCTGTAGTTATCCAGCCTGCATGCTTCTATAGCACAAGTTATGGCCAGTCTTTTCTAAAGGCAGGAAGGGGGGATACAATTGGTGTACCAGCAAAAGTTGATAAAAAACTCTGCAGTCATCTACGTTACCTGACTATCCAGTGAGATTACTGGATGAAGGTGAACCACTACCACCACATGGGGGTCATTGAGGAAGAGTGAGACACTACTGAAAGTGGGCTGTTTTCTGGGTTGATAACTCAGTCATCAAAGATACCTTTGTCTCCTAGTCATTTCTCTTCAATTTGTCAGCCCATTATTATTCCCAAACACCTGTTCAGGGTATTCACAGTTAACTGCTGGGGCCCATTCACACTAGACAGTTATAGAGTTTTTATTCCACTCTAACTGTCATGGTTCCATCATATGGAATCCTGGGGTTTGTAGTTTGGTGAGGCACTAGAGCATCCTGACTGAGAATTGTAAATACTCCTCCCTAACCTGCAAATCCCAGGATTCCATGGGATGGAACCAGGGCAGATAAATTGGGATAATAGCTCTCTAATCACGTAGTATGAATGTACTCCTGGCCTCAGAGAGGGAGAGAGAGTGTGTGAGAGAGAGAGAGGCAGGCAGGCAGGGGGAAGCACTGTCATCAATATGGTGGTACACAACTCAGAAACACCTGGTGATCAGTTTCAGAAAATTTCATACAGAATAGGTATGAGAAATATGGAACTCTATCGATACAGTAGGACTGGAGCTCTCATCAACCCCAGTCAGTATAGCCTGTAGTTCTCTCATTTTCCAGTCTTGATGCAGTTGTTAAATAGGAAGAAGATCAGTATAGAAGCTTGGAGAAAGCTGCAGCATAGCTGCATGGTTCAGCTATTACAGTTCATCAACACTACATTTTGGCAGGAGCCCAGCAGGTAAAGCAGTGCCTCTGACAACTACCTTTATAACCAACCTATTCCTAAATAAGTATCATGGTTAGTGATGTGACACTGTGCTGAGAGGCAACATGGGACTCAACAGGGCCACAGTCCCACTGCTGCTATATAGGTCGTCCACCAGGACAACTAGACCTGCTTTTCTTGGAAATCTAAGGTGAGATTTGTCCAGAAACTCTTATTTCTTCCAGTAGAGTTGAATGGACACCAATTGATTTGATGCCTCCTTTGCCCTAAAGTAGACTTGAAAACTGCACAGTAGCTGAATAAATTGTTTGGATGCAGTAAAGACATCTTGAGAAGGGAACTCATGATCTCTTCCTTCAAGGCAACTCACATGACCCATTCTTTTAGGGAAGTATTAGCTTCCTTCTGGATCTCAACCAGTCCTTCTTCCTCAGTTAACTTTTTTTGTCAGCTACAGGAGACAGGGGCAGAGTAAGTGGACAAATAGTTGGGAACAGTTCTCTAGTCACCCAATCCACATCTTTAGAATGCAGTAACTGAAATTAATCCAAAGAAAATTGCCAACACCACCATTAAAAAGACCTTCAAATAGGATCTAGCCACCTTTTCTGTGGTATTCCCTGTATTTGAATTCTAATTAATATCCATTAATTTAATGTCACTTCATTGTTACAAGTTCCTAGTAATACTAGTGAGTGATTTGGTTTTGATGGTCAGGAGAGGATGCCCAAGATTTAATTGGCCAAATGTCTGGAATTCCAGAAGTCAGCCAAGATATCATAGAATCATAGAATCATAGAAATTCAGAGTTGGAAGAGACCACACAGGCCATCCAGTCCAACCCCCTGCCATGCAGGAACACCGTCAAATCAATCCCGACAGATGGCCATCAAGCCTCTGCTTAAAAACCTCCAAGGAAGGAGACTCCACTACACTCCGAGGCAGCAGATTCCACTGCTGGACAGCCCTGACTGTCAGGAAGTTCTTCCTGAGGTTCAGGTGGAATCTCCTTTCCTGCAGCTTGAATCCATTGCTCCTTGTTCTGGTCTCTGGAGCAGCAGAAAACAAGTCCCCTCCTTCCTCTACGTGGCATCCCTTCAAATATTTAAACATGGCTATCATGTCCCCTCTTAACCTCCTCTTCTGCAGACTAAACATACCCAGCTCTCTAAGTCTATCCTCATAGGGCTTGGCTTCCAGGCCTCTCACCATTTTGGTCGCCCTCCTCTGGACTTGCTCCAGCTTGTCAATATCCTTCTTGAATTGGGGTGCCCAGAACTGGACACAGTATTCAAGATGGGGTCTAACCAAAGCAGAGTAGAGTGGTACCAGTACCTCCCTCGATCTAGACACCATACTCCTATTGATGCAGCCAAGAATTGCATTGGCTTTCTTGGCTGCCACATCACACTGCTGACTCATGTTCAGCTTGTGGTCTATGAAGACTCCTAGATCCCTTTCACACGTACTGCTATCCAGCCACGTGTCCCCCATCCTATATTTGTGGATTCCATTATTTCTGCCTAAGTGTAGGACCTTACATTTCTCTCTGTTGAATTTCATTTTGTTCGCCCTGGCCCAGCTCTCCAATCTATCCAGGTCATTTTGAATTTTGATCCTGTCCTCTGGCGTATTAGCAACCCCTCCCAATTTGGTGTCATCTGCAAATTTGATCAGCATGCCCTCTATTCCTTCATCCAAGTCATTGATAAAAATATTGAACAGCACTGGGCCTAGGACAGAACCCTGTGGCACCCCGCTAGTCACTTCTCTCCAGGACGAAAGCAGCCATTCGTGATCACCCTTTGGGTTCGGTCGGTCAACCAATTACAAATCCAATTAACGGTAGCCCTGTCCAGCCCACATTTTACTAGTTTTGTTGCAAGAATGTCATGGAGAACTTTGTCAAAGGCCTTACTGAAATCGAGATATGCTACATCCACAGCACTCCACAGGGTGAACATAAGCCATGTCAGCAAAAAGACCTCCCAAAGCCATTTGGAAACTTGACTAGATCCATCAGGGATCATGACTGGCCACTCTAGCTGGTGTTCTACGCTTCCAGAAGTTTGGAAATGCCAGTAGCCTAAACTTGTTGTAGGTAGCCTAGTATTCACTAGATGTGCCAGTCTGTAACACTTAAAATCCCTGGTCTTTGGACAAGCTAACTGGAGCTGGTGGGAGGAGTAGTTTAGAACACCTGTAGAGCACCATGTTGCCTACTCCTAGCCTAAAACTCACCAGAGACTTGTGAACATCTTCCTGCACAGCACACATCACTGTTTCCTCTCTTTTCCAAATCAGACTATGTGTATGCAATACCATATGTGTTGGGGAGGAACAGTGATGAAGCATATGATTTGTATGCAGAAAGTTCCACTTTGAATCACTGGCATCTCAACAGAGAGTTCAGACTAGAGATGTAAAATTTCCAGAATTTTTAAGTTATGAAGGGAATCTTTTTTTCCAGGGAGGATACGCCCCCCATTTTCCCCCCTCCATTCTTCTTTTAATCTCTAGTTGGAAAAGATTCCGGTCTTAAAACCTAGGGAGCACCTGCTATGTACAGAACTAGATAGATCAAGGCAGCCTATTGTAAGACAGCTTCTCACATAACCATTTTTTAAGATGGCCCAGGACAGTCCTATGGTTGCCATGAAGTACTGAGGCCTTGGCGTAACTGTGGAAATCCTCTCGGGATCAGCATCCTGAGGGTCTTATATCTCTCAGCTCAGATAGAAGACTATGGGACAGTGATGGGGATGGTACAATAACAGGCTCCGTTCTGTAATGCCGTATACATCTCAGCATTCCAAATGGGGATACATTTGAATTGGAAGCCTGATGAAGGAGGTACTGTTCTGATAGGCCAAGATGATACTGCCTTTTTGGTGACTGAGCCTGTACTTGTGCTGCAGCAAAAACTGAGTGAACCCATTGACCTCAGTGAGACTTACCTGCTTTATCTGAAGTGCATGAGAGAGTACCCATATGTATTCAACTTTCTTCCTGCACTCTACAATTCAGAGCTGGAAGTGGAATGTTTTGACTTTCCGCTGTTGGGGCTAGCAACCTGTTAGTGGCCTACAGAAGTGTAAGTCCATCTTGCACCTGCATATTCTTTTTTTCGTTGTTGCTGAGGTTGCTATTCTGTTCCACTCACTGCAGCAATGAAAGCCCCTCTCCCACCTAATCCCTGGCCATTCCGTGGCTCGCGGGGGTGGTGGGTGGGTATAAGAAAAGCACATGGCTAAGTCTCAGTAGACCAGCAGCATGGTGTAATAGTTTGAGCTTTGGACTAAGACACTGAGAAACCAGGGTTCAAATCCCTCCTTGGCCATGGAAATCCATTGGTTGATCATGGGGAAGTCAACCTCAGAGAAGTGCAAGGACAAACTCTCTCTGAACAAATTCTGCCAAGAAAACTCCATGATAGGTTTGCCTTAGGGTTACCATGAGTCAGAAATGACTTAAAGGCATACAACAATAATATGTCCCCATAGCTAGACACAGATTGATCACATCATCCACTAAAATCTTTAGATGCGCCCAGCAGATCTCAGCGCATGAAGTGTAACCATTCTGTGTCTAACTATGGGAACATAGCTTAGTCTTGGGCCATTTCCGCACTAGACTGTTATAGCGCTATTATTCCACTTGCAACATCCTATGGAATCCTAGGATTTGCAGTTTGAGGCCCCTCCCAAAACTGCAAACCCAAGAATTCGATAGGATGTTGCAAGTGGAATAATAGCGCTATAACAGTCTAGTGCGGAAATGGCCTTGGTCTCTACCAGCAGCAGAATGCCCACGTGCAGGGATTGCAACAACTCAACAGGGACTTTGAGGAGTGTTGAGTGGACAGCTGTAGCATAGGTCTTGTATGTAGAGTTACTATGCTGTGCTGTGCCATACAAGATCTTGGCCACTGAGTTTCTGTGCTGTAAAATGTGCTTCTAGTGTTAATCCAAAATAAAAGTGCCCTTTGCTCCACATCCTCAGTATCAAAAATGTGACAATCACTACAGTGTGGATGAATAACTATAACTGGTTTAGAAAGTCTTTATCTCTCTCCAAAGAATGTCTGGATGTTCCCCACCCATCCCCAGCTTTTATTTATGAGCACTTATAATCTTTTTTTTTTCCTTTAGAAAATCACAAAGCTTTTGGCAAGACCTGTGGTTGGAAGTTATTTCTTTGTCCTCACAAACAACAGTTCTGTGAGATAATACACAGTTCTTAATGAGAACAGGAAAAAAACCCCACAAATGGAAGATATTAGCTTTCTTTTAAAAATAAGAACATGTTTTTTCCCCTAATGGTTACAAAGATAGATTTGAAAGTATGGGTAATGCTTGCGAGAAGTAATAAACTTTCTTGTAGTCAGAGACTGGCCTTCAGTGGCCTTTCTGTTCTCCGTGCTTATTACATTACAGAGAGAGAGAGACAAATCTTTGTGAGAATAGGTGTCTTGTACAGCCTGTAGAATTTATCTTTTCTTGACACAGAACTTTTAGTTGCCTGCCTATCGGCAGTTTTATTTTTTTCTAAGCATGGCCTGTTCGTGCCCCTAAGAGGGAGACTCAAAACCCTAGTAGCTCCATGGCACAAGAAATGGAATTTGGTCCCAGCTTCCCCAGATGCCTTGCCAACCCTAACTTCAGAAGATCGATCTCTCTCTCTCTCTCTCTCTCTCTCTGTCTGAATGCAGAGTGGATTTCTGGGTGGGAATGCCCTCACTAAGTGTTTGAATATAAATTTCTTTCCTGGACAGGACAACTGCAGGTTATTCACTTAGTGCTGAAATTACCAATTAAAGTTTAATAAGGTTTATTTGCTTTGCGGTCACAAATGCCAGCAGTGCAGATGGTTTCCTTTTCCTTTCCACTCAGATTTTACATTTCTTTTTCAGATTAATGAGTTGAGTAATGTTCCCATCCCTGTTATGTTGATGCCAGATGACTTTAAGGCCTACAGCAAGATTAAGGTGGATAATCATCTTTTCAACAAGTGAGTAATTAATTTAATATTAGATTTAAAGCATGTCTCCCCATTGCTAGTTACAATGTCAGCCTGCAGATAACGTTTTTTTTGCTTGTATACTGTGATGTGGGTTATTATTTTGTGGGAGTGAACATAACATGGAAGTGAAACAAAGCAAGAAGTATGAGCTACAGAGGAGCCAATTTAACATGCAGTTTTCCACATATCTCTCCATGGACCGTAAGCCCCTACATCAACCTAATTTGATGCTTCAGCTCACTTTTTGACAGGAATACACTCCAGGGAATAATATTGCTACTATTTTGATCCAGTTGCACAGGTTGCTTAAATTCCTGCAGGCCCAGTATGGAGTATTAATGACAGCACTGTTAGGAGCACATCTGTTCATGGATGTCTCCTTTTCAGGGAGATGTTGTTCTTGTGACAGAACCTGGAGGTGTGGCTGGCAGAGCAACCCTAGTAGCAGAGAGTGATATAATCAGATTGACTATGTCTAAGGGGAAAAAACCCAGCCCTAGCAAGAGAGAGGAGCTGTGGAAGAGACAGCGGAAGGCACATATACTGGGAGCGTGATTTGGACTGTAGCTTCCATCAATGAGATTCATAGAGAGAACTCAATGAAAGGGGGTTTTCTACTAGAGGTTTCTCTTCTCAGTGGCCAAATCTGAGGGCAGAGAAGAAAACAGATCACTTCTGAAAGGGTCAGAAAGTGGAACCCTGACTGGAAAAATAGACTTTTGTTCTGAGGGGAGCCAAAGAGATGTGTGGAAAAACTCTGTTGGTGAACATTGTGGTGTTTTGAAGGAATTCATTAAATATCTTTAAGAAATCGTTATTTTGTTGGAATATTTTTAAAACCACAGTTCTTTTTCCTTTGTTATTTTAATAAAGATTTCATTCAATTTTTTATAAGTTTTAAGTTTATAAGTTTTATTAAGTTATAAGTTTTTGCCTCAACAGAGTAGTTTCTTCAGTTTATTTTTTAATAGCACATTACCACAAATTATCAAACCCTTTTGGTGTAACCATTGATGAACTTTGACCTTTTATCCATGAAGGTTGTGGGTTCAAAGGAAGGCAGGGTTGTGAATAATCTTTTCTTTCTTCTTTCCCCCAGGAAGGCTAGTAATCTTTGTGGATTATGAGTTCCTTCTCTTGCCCTTCTTCATTTGCCCCATCTACCTCTTTGAAACTACTGTTTCAATTTAAATCAGAGTTTTCTCAGTTTTGCACGCCATCACCTTCCATACACATGAAGATGAATTTTGTCATATTTCAGTTATACAGACTGCAGTATGCAAGGTTACAAGTTGCTGGCCAAGTTGTAAAGCTCAACATTTTAATTTTGTGTGAGACAGATGTATCCCTTATAAACACATTTTCAACACAGTTTCATCATACGTGACACTAGTTGTATCACATTCAGTGAAAATAAAACAATTCTCTCTTCTCTTCTTCCACCACTGTGAGATTTGGTTTTGCAAATTTGGAAACACTTCAGAGACCTGCTTCATTATCTCTAATATTCATTGATTTATATAGACCTGACTTAACAAAAAACAAGAGAGAGAATGAGACAGGCAGAGATGGGGAAAGATTTGTATACATTGCAAGCAGAAGTGCTTATCTCTGTGGCTCTAGAGTAGCTGGCCAGCAATCTTTCCTTCCCTTTCTCTGAACAATTGTTATGAAACCAGATAACTCCTTTCTGTAACCTATGCTGTGTTGGAGTAACAGTGTTTTTATTTATTTTTGAAAATTGATTGGCCAGTTGTGGTTCATTTCATTTGGTAGCTACACTTAGCTTTTGTCTCTAAAACTGCAGTTCTTGGTATGTAGTACTTTTGAGCAGTTTCTTCATATTTTGGCCATGCTGATTCAGAATCCTATTGATGCTACCTTGTGACCAGTGGTGTATTTCAGTTGAATCTATTTTATCCCCTGAAAAAGGAAAAAAACCTAAATATCTTTCTACAAGATAGAATGTAGTCATTATTTCTGTCAGAAGGTGAATTCTGCAGTTCAGGAACACTATCTGTGTAGCCTATCAAGATAGGGGCTGGCCCAGTGTTGGTGAAGTGGATAGTTTATTTTAATATTGCTAGAAATATTAATAATGGTAGCTGTTTATCACTATCATGCATATCTTGTATAGTTTCATATTAGTAATGTGTTTTGTGAGAGCAGAAAGGAAAGGGGAAACACCCTTCAAGTGTTCAGGAAATCCCCAGACTGATGTGGATGAGAGGAATTTAACCACCTTATTCAAGGAAGAGAAGCTATTTCCTAGTGGTTAGAAACTATCTACTGAGAAAGGTGAAGGCAGACATATTTACTCCAGATATTTTCATAATGAGTAATATACAGTCAGCTCTCCACATTTGTGGATTTCACTTTTGTGGATTTGATTATTCACGAATTATTTGCCATCACCACTTCTGCCTCCCTATACCATTCTTAATAAGGACTGCAAGCCGCGTGAGACTGAGAAACTGCAAACGAGGCTTGTAAGTCTCTATTGAAAAAGCAGCAGAGGTGGCAGTAAGCCCCACCAGCCAGCCACTTCTGCCTTGTGAAGGAACCCCGATGCCTCAAAGGAGTCCGTGGCGGGTTGAATATGGTGGCTGTACTTCTTTTGTGTGCTATATATGGTTTGGCAGGGCCTAGAGTTATTCATGGTTTTTCCACTTTTGTGAGGATCCTGTGCCTCTAACCCTAGCGAATGTGGAGGGATGACTGTATTGTCTTCCTAGAGCA
Organism: Ctenosaura bakeri; assembly: GCA_948474755.1. Taxonomy (NCBI): domain Eukaryota; kingdom Metazoa; phylum Chordata; class Lepidosauria; order Squamata; family Iguanidae; genus Ctenosaura; species Ctenosaura bakeri. Next base: position 235,176 of record CAOLHI010002366.1, on the reverse strand, counting down.
TGTATTCGTGATGTGACATGGTGGCTGCCAAAATTCAAAGAGTCAGATTGCTATTCTCATCTGATAATCCACAAATGATGAGAACAATTGATATATCCAGAGGCAATGTTGTTGGCAATGTTGAATGGTTCTCCAAAGAGTGAACAAACTGGCCATGTAGATGATGTTGTCAGGAAAACTTTTATTTCAAGGTCCATGGCCTACACTATGAAGGACTCCTTGGACATGTTGGACTGTACTGTACAAGACTGAACCTTGCAAACCTGATCAATAGGGAACAGTTAAAAGTAAGGGGTGCGTGTGTAAAAGCCAGAGCTAACTGCTAAGCCAGTTACTTGGGGCAAAACATAAACAAGGAGGCAAGACTGAGGGGACCAAAATTTTACAGGGCCATTAGGAAGGTGGAAAACCCATGGCCTCTGGAGTCTGTATACTAGCAATTGGAACTGAACTTAGTCAAGGTGAGTACTTTGGATTTAAAGAAAGTTGGTTTCAAAAAGCTCAGAAAAAAAACATATAGGGAATCATGGAAGACATTCTAAAGGGAAAATGGCTCAGTAGGGATGGGCCATCCAAAAACTTGATGCTAAAGGCATAGTAACTGATGTGTTTTTTGGCTGTATTGTCTACCATCTGAAGAGGCTATATGAGATTACACTGACAGATCCATGGTTTATATCATGAGGATGTGACGTTTTCTTTGTCTTTGAGAGAGGTTATAAGTTTAGGCATACTTTAGTTACCAAGGCTTCTGACAATGACACTCCTTTTTACAAAGTCTTTTTATATTTTGCTGCCCCCCTTTCCCCGCTCTCTAGTTGGAAGTTTTTAGTAGTATTAGCATTGGGAGGCTGGTGAAGGAAGGCTGGAGAAATACAAACTTTTAGTGTCAGGCTGCAACTGTGCCTGCAGTAAACAATGCAATAAAAGCTTGAGATGGGTAAGAATGGGATTCTGCTTTAGATGATCTTCCTGTAGCTGTGTGTGATTGTCTACGACACGCAGATAAACAGCAACTGCCTCCAGAATCCCTTGTGGAGCACACGAAAAGACAGAAAAAAGGAGAAAACAGATAATGCCTATTGTGCCAGCTGTCCTCCATCATGTTAAAAAAACATGGATCTGTAAGTCTGGCCACCAAAATGAAACATGTAAGAAGAAATGGAGACTAGTGAAGAAAAAAAATCCTGAGATTGTTTTGGAAGAAGCTTGCAAGTCGTCTCATGAAGATTCAAAATGTTTTTCTTTATTCATGCAAGGCTTACCTCACCTGGTTATTTCATTTCACATACACGTATTGTTAGTTTTGGATGCAGAGTTTGCTGAAACATGCTGAGCTGCTTTTCTTTTTGGTAATGTAGGAACCTATCTCTGTTCATTCCATGTTATTTCTGCCTCTTACCAAATTTCTTAGCAGATTTTCTCTTAAGGAAGTAATATTCAGGAACACGTTTATTTCATTAGTGGAGTTATAACTGTATTAAGAGAAACTGTTCAGGATATCACATGAGTAAGTGCCGGGGGATAACTCCACGTAAAGGTTGTACTTGCAGTCCCAGAAAATGAAAGCCGCTCATCAAACTCTTTTGTGGGCAGTTTAGGAAAAACGCACTGCAGTTCCAGGAGAGCACTGCCTACCTTCTGTGCAAAATGACATGAATGGAGCTGATCCCATTGCAAAAGAGGTTGAAATGGGTGTCTTGCAAAGGGGTATTAATGAAGAGTATTAATGAAGAGGCAGAGGTAATCTCTAATTTATGCTTGGTCAAGAGGCACATATCCTTTCCTCTTGTTCAGTGTGCTTTCTTTTCCTGTACTTTCAAAATGAATTTTGTTTTTATTTTTAGACTGTAAGCCTATAAGCAGTGGTTAAATGGTTTTTAATAATTAGATGTGTGTATGTGTGTGTGTGTGTTTGTATATGTGTGTGTGTGCGCCAGACAAAGTGATGTGATGTGGGTTTTCTAGAAAAAGCAGACATTTTCCAGTACTCTAAATAATACTATCTTATTCAGAACATTTTGTTTACAATTATGTTCAAAGACATAAGTATCATATCAGCAGTTCAACTGCTGGAGCATAACTGTGGTGCTTTCAGCTTTACTCAGTCGTTCTCTGCACTTATTATCAATGCCATTTCAGGTTGAGAAAAATCTGATTCACTGCCATTAATTAAAAATTTCACTAAAGGATGGATGTGAGTTTGTGGGCTCAGTCAATTTTTTTTTCTTATTTTATTTATTTAATGTATATCCTGCCATTCTCCCGATGTGGGATCCAGAACAGATATTGATGTTAATTGCCATCAAGTCAGCTTCAGGTTACAGGTGACCCTATGAATGAGAGATCTGTACGTCATCTTATCATCAGTAGCCCTGCTTTCATCTTGTGGACTCAGGGCCATGGCTTGCTTGCTTGAGTCTATCCATCTGTAATGCAATGTTCTTCTTTTCCCACTGCCTACTGCCTTATCAAGCATTATTTTATTTTCTAATGAGTGATGCCTTCTCATTATGTGTCCAAATTACAACAGTCTCAGTTTAATCATCTTGGCTTTTAGGAAGAGTTCAGGCTTGATTTACTCAAGGACACATTTATTGATCTTTTTAGCTGTCTGCAGTATCTGTAGAATTTTCTCCAGCACCACATTTCAAATGATTTCCTTTCTGTCACAGACAGTCCTGACTTTAGTATTCAATGATATACAGGTTAAACCTCCCATATCCAAAATGCTTGGGACCAGAAGTTTTCCATATTTCTCTCTCTCTTTTGCCGCCAGCTACCCAGTTCTGCTTTCAAGGGAGTAGCTGCAGCATGCCTGAGATCTGGGAAACAGACAAACAGGAAATCTGCAGCCACCACCTTGAAGGTGGAAGTGAGTGGCTAGTGGCAAAAAAGATTGGTTTTTGGGTTTCCAGATAAGGGAGGCTCACCCTGTATCTTTACGCTCCAGGAATTTCTCTAGTTCCTTCATACCTACCCCTTCAAGTCCTAGTCTTCTGATTTCTTGACTGCAATCTCCATTCTGAATAATGACTGAGTCAAGGTATGGAAAATCTCAAACTATTCAATGTTTTCATCCTCTGCTTTAAAAGTTACACAAATCATCTGTGGTCATTATTTTTGTTTTATTAATGTTCAACTGCAAATTTGCCTTTGCACTTTCTGGCTCAACTTTCTTTAGTAATTGTTCTAGATCTTTACTATTTTCTGCTGGTAGTATTGTGTCGTCTGCATATTTCCTTCGTCCAGTTTTCATGCCTCCTTCCTCTGTGTCTAATCTAATGATATATTCAGAGTACATGTTAAATAGATAGGGTGATAAAATGCAGGCTTGCCTGACCCCTTTGCCAACTTGGAAACCACTCTGTTTCTCTGTATTATGTCTTACCCTGAGTAGGTACATTTCTTTAAGAGCAATCCATTTCTTTAAGAGCAATCCATAGTCTTTCATGATCAACACAAACAAAGGCTTTGCTGTAATATATGAAGGACAGGCCAGTTTTCTTCTGAAATTCTTTGGTGCATTCCATTATGCAGTGTATGTTTGCAATTTGGTTCTTCGTTCCTCTTCCTTTCAAGAGCCTGACTTGGGCATTTGACGTTTCTTGCTCAATATATGGTAAAATTCTTTAGTGTGGAATTTGAACATCACTTTGCTTGTATGGGAAATTAATGCAGTGGTCCTGTGGTTACTGCAATCCTTGGTGTCCCCTTTCTTGTTAACTAGAATGTATATCGAGTGCTTCCAGTCTGTGGGCCATTGTTTTGTTTTCCCTGGTTGTTGACAGATTTTTAGTCAGAACTAGAATAGATTCTGTCTCTGTAGCTTGAAGCAGCTCTATTCATATACCATCTGGTCCTGGTGGTTTATTCCTCCCAAGCACTTGTGAGTGCAGTTTCCATTTTACTTTCTAAAATTGTAGGTTCATCTTCAAATGGTTCTTCCTTCTTTTTGTCTCTTTTGTATAGTTCTTCAGTATATTGTTTTCATTGTCTTTTCATTTCTACTTGGTCATGTAATGTATTTACCTGCCGGTTGCATAGATCTCCACCCTTGGTTTAAATTTCTCTTTGATGTCATGGATCTTATGGAAGATGTCTCCTTTTACTTTTTTGTTTTTATCTTCTGTTTCTCTGCATTGATTACTATAATAGTTTTCCTTGTCCCTGTGCACAGGTCACTGAACAGTTGCATTCAGCATTCTGACTCTATTTCTGTCACCTTTTACTTTTGCTTTTTGTGTGTTCTTAACTGTTTGAAGAGTTTCATCTGTCATTCATTGAGGCTTCTCTTTTCTTTTGGTCTGCAGATAGTATCTTTTTGCTTTCCTCCCTGGCTTTAGTCCAGAGTTCTTCTGGCTCCCGATCAGTTATGCTTAATAGTACAAAACGATTTTTTTCATTACATTTTACAGGAATGTTCTTCAGGATTTGTTTTGGCACAGGGGTTGGTTTAGGGTTCTTAGGCTTTACTCTAATTTTTGAATTAGTAGTTCATGGTTGATGTCACAATCTGCTCCTGGTCTTGTTTTTTGCATAAAAAGACATCTGCTGCTTCCAATTATCTAGTCTTTTTAACCAGAGCAGATTTCAATATGTTAAAACTGCACCTTGAATTGTGTTTGGAAACAGACCAGTAACCACCGCAGCCACTTCAACAAAGGAATTTTAACAAGTAGTCTTTAATACTGCTTCTTTGATTGAGAAGCAAGAGATTTTGCAAAATGGAAACAAGCTTAGCAATGGGTTCATTTGTAGTCTATTCCCCTGAGCCATTTGGATTAGTCAATGCTTGTCTCCTTAGAAGAACAAATAGAAATTTATATCCTATATTTAGTCCATATTCTTGATTTGCTATAGTACAACAGCCTTTTGGATAAATGTCTGTATGTGGGGGTGGGGGTGGAGGGGGTGGAGAAATTTATTTGGAAAAATAGACGATTTCCACCCTTGCATCTCTCATTATTATCATAACTAATAATAGGAAAAAACCCTGTCAGTAAGTTTGTATTCAAAAAGTATCAGCAGTCAGTACCAGTACTTGATGTAAATGCCTATATAAGGTACATATTTCCTAACACTTTTTTGTCTTATACAGGTTTTATGTAAGTATTTTTAAAAATTCTGTACATATACCGTAACTGTAATGTGTGACATGTCTTTCAGTCTAGAATATATTTAAAGTCTAATTGTATGCTAACACTAAAAGACAACTTCTCTTCACTTCCTTACAGAGAGAACCTGCCCAGTCGTTTCAAATTTAAAGAATATTGTCCACTAGTGTTCCGAAATCTCCGGGAGAGGTTTGGAATCGATGACCAAGATTATCAGGTATGGAACAAGGGTGTGATATCTCATACAAGTATCTCAGAACAGAAGGCTACACTGAGTTGTATCTGTTAAAAGAGAATTGAAAGGAACCTGTGTTTACAGTTTGAGATCAACATGAAAGTCCTTACAGGAAAACTGAAGGAAAACTACTTCAAAAAATTTTATAGGTGGTATTTGGACCCAGATAAGCTAAGTAGAATGTATAAGATGAAGGCAAAATTCTGCTGGAAGTGTAAAGAAGAAATTGGACCGTTTTATCACATGTGGTGGAGATGTCCGCTAACAAGGGAATATTGGAAAAAAACTCATAAAAGTATGATGGAGATCCTACAAATAACCATTCCAGTGTCACCAGAGATATTCCTATTAAATATGATTCATCAACTAGATAAAGTTTACAGCAAATACAAGGATACAATATTATATATGGTGACAGCAGCCAAAATAATTTTTGCAAAACATTGGAAAAGAGAAAAAATACCTGAATTGGAGGAATGGTTGAATAAACTTTGAGAATTGGTAACTTATAATGCTTTAACAAGATTAATAAGAAGAGAAAAGAATAGTAAGAAAATAAGAGAAATGGAAACAGTGAAAAAATTATAGATAGTAACTCGACAAGACTATGTCAAGGAGAGGAAGAAGAACATAAAGAGAAGTAAGGAGATTAGCAAAATAGATTAAATCAATCAAAAATATATCAGTATTTCAGCAAGTAAACAATGATATGGTCAATAGAGGAAGTAATAGAAAAGGGAACCTTAGGTAGCCAACCAAGAGGAAATAGGAAGTTATTTGGAGAAGATAAGAAATAGGATAGGATCAGAGTAATAACTTTAAAATAAAAAAGGTTGATATTATACACTATATAATAAGATAAGAATAAGAATATTGAAATATTAATAAACATATGACAATAATAATATAAGAAATAAATGTGAAAAAGGAAAATAAGAACTTAAGAATGTATGGATTTAATGATTTATACAGTGAGATGTTAATTTACATCATACAAAAGAATGTTTTATATATTGTAAACATTAATATGTCTTATGAACTTATGCTTTTATCTTATGCTTGTAAGAATGAAAAACTTTAATAAAAAAAAAAGAAAGTCCTTACAGGAGTACAATCACCATAAGCAAGACAGAATTGTACCTGTTATTTATTACATGTACACCTCAGCTTTCCTCTGAGAAGCTCAAGATGTAGTTACATGGTCCCTCTGCTCACAAGAACTCTGTGAGATAGGTTAGATTGAGAGATGGTGACTGCCCCACTCACATAGTGAAGTTCATGATTGAATGCGGGGGTGTGAACCTGAGTCCTCCCCAGTCCTAGTCTGACATTCTAACCAGTAGACTTTGAGGACAGAAGAATAGTCAAGGCACTAGTGTTTAGGGTCCAGATGAGAATTAGAAAGTAGTACATTTGAGAAGTGCTTCTTGTGACAGTGAAAATAGGTGGATTGAGGTAGAGAATGTGGAGAGAGGTTCAAAGATGCAGTGAAGAAGATGGCAACAATTGGCTATGACGGAAAATACAAAAACAAAGAAGGTAAACATAGCATAGATGTATGAGAAATGACTGTGTTCAGGATGCCTGCGTCTTCCAGGACTAATCTAGCGATGTGAGTGTGTGAGAGTGAGAGAAGCTAAAGGTCTGGCTAGATATAATCACACATCAATTCTAGTTGGCTGGTATACTCTTGATGCAATTAGTTATGGTGGGCAGCATGTATTTAAAAACAGGAAGATTGTAGTTCTTTTACCTGTTTCTCAAACAGTTTTGAAAACTTATTGAATATACATAAAAGAGGAAGATAGGTAAGTTGGTGCATGTGTGTCACAGAGAGGGAGGCAGAGCAGGCGGATAGTGCACAAAAGAACACAAGTCTGGTAGTCAGCAGAAATACACAGAACATGGTTAGTACACTACCAGCATGAAATGTTTTTGCTGCAGCACTGAACATACTGTACTTCTTATTTTCTTGTGAACTGAGGTTGGTCCTCGTACAGGCAGGGTTGCTGCATCTCCTCCTTGTTCTTCTGTTGCTTCTTTGTAGAATTCTGTGACACGGAGTGCCCCCGTCTACAGTGACAGCCATGGCCGGTGCGGGGTTCGTTTCCTTACCACCTACGACCGGCGCTTTGTCATCAAGGCAGTGTCGAGTGAAGATGTTGCAGAGATGCACAACATCCTAAAGAAGTACCACCAAGTAGGGATGGTAGAGAGGAACTAGGGGAATATTAGATGCCATCCTTTATCCAGAATACCCAGCATGATGCAGAAGAACAGTCCTATTGTGTGGTGTGGGTTGGGGGCTTCTACAGTTTTCACAGTGCTGCCCTCCCTGCAGTGGATAACAGGGGCTGGCATTTCAGATTCACCTGCTTTGGCTTTAGTCCTCTAACAGATCTCCTCAGTCACATAGGCTGATTGGGACCAACTGATTATGTTGGCCTCCCCTGTTCCCCGTTGCCTAATCCCAGAAGAAGTACAACCTTAATTGTGTGACCTTAATGTCTCAGCTTACACTGCAAAGTGTGATCTGTCTTGGAAAACATTACCCTTTGCGAACTTCAAATTTTTCCCACTCACCTTTCAAGTTCAGGAATGGTATGTCCAGTTCCCTTCACTTACGAGGATTGATATGCCATTCCAGACTCTGCTTTGGTGTACTGACTTTCTTTTTTTAAGCGTCTCAAATGTACTTGCTGAACTTGGAGTCATCCCTATAGCCATTCTTCCACTTAATCTCTGCTGGTGAGTTTTAGCCTCATGCTGATTGACTTCCATCTTCTTTCTGTCTTTCCTCCTCACCTGCTTCCAGTTCATTGTGGAATGCCATGGGAACACACTTCTCCCTCAGTTCCTTGGCATGTACAGGCTTACTGTGGATGGTGTGGAAACCTACATGGTGGTCACCAGGAATGTGTTTAGTCACCAGTTGACAGTGCATCGGAAATACGATCTCAAGGTGAGGGCCATTAATATGGACCATTTCCATAGGGCCACATCCTGTGGCATGGAAACCATACTCTTTTCTGATGGGGAACAGCGTGATAACTGGGTTGTGTTTCCCCCAAGAGACATTAGGCAGGTACTAGAGCCTTGTGCTTCCAAAGGAAATGACAGAGTAGTAGGAAGAATAATACATATTGTTCAGGTTTGCTGTGCAAAAGTTAATTCTTTGTGTGTGGGGAGGGCATTTCAGCATGATCACACTCAGTGTTTCATGTGGAACATTATGACAAGAATGGCCAACAAGCTGTCCACTGTCCTCATCATCCTTCCACACATTTTGTGATTCCCTTGACTACCTCTTGACCCCTCCAGACATCAGTAGGGGTTTAATGAGGGAGAATAAAAAAGGAGGAACATGTAGAAAGATCCTTAGTTAATCAGGATCAGTGTTGAGTTTTTATTTGAATTACTGGACTGCTTGGTTCTAAGTTAGATCTCTTCTTTCTCTCCATCCCGTCTCCTTTGCTTTCTCCTCCAGGGTTCAACAGTAGCAAGGGAGGCCAGTGACAAGGAAAAGGTAAGAGAAATCTCTGGGAAGACAGAGATAAAACACTTGCAGTTCTTAGTAAAGCTCAGAAAGAAGTAGGTTTACTTCTAGTAGGACTATAAAAGAGTCCCTGATAGCCCAGATAGAGATTGTGTGACCTTCCGGATGTTGGTGGGTTGAAACATCTAAAGTCAGCCTAGCCAGCATAGCCCATGGAGAGGGTTTATGGGACTTGCAGTCCAACACTCTCTGAAGACCACGTGCTTTTCATCCCTGCTGTATAGTTTTTGAAATGTGTGCTGGTTTGGAGGAACACACTAGCTGTTGTTCTGTGTCTCTGACCATGCTGACTGAAGGATTCTGGGAGTTTTAGTCCAAGGGAGTAAATTTTATGAGCTCTTCAGTGCACCAGCTGGAAGTATCCAGTGGTCAGATACAGTTGCTAACATCTCTCCTGTTTGGGCCTTTTGTACTGTGCATCTCATCCAGGATTATATGTCAGTGCTAACAACAAACATAATTCCCAGCCTTGCTTTTCCAGTCACAAACTGTGCACATAAAATATGGAGAGAGAGAGGGGGGGGAAACTAATGTTTTCATTAGTGAGAATGAGTGATTCTTAAATTGCTTAAATTTCATTTGATTTCTTCATTTCTTAAGATTTTATTTTTGTGTCCCTCCCATTTGGTTATTTAAGAATGTATTTTAATTCTACATTCCCCTCACTCTGACCCCTTTTTTTTATTCTAATCCGGAAAAGCCAGATGGTGTTCTTCTATTTTAAGGACTGCAAGTTGATTAGATATTCAGATTAATGATTTTTTAAAACCTTGGTAGAACTATAAACCATCCAAGCTGTACATCAGATCTCTTGGTACCAGTGCCCTTGTGGCCTTGACAAAACATTGACTTCCTGTGTAGATTCCACTGCATCCAAGGAACTCTCAAGAATCCATTAGTTTTTATGGACCTTGGTTGGTTGATTTTTGAGAAGCATATTTCTGTAGTAGCAGGGAGAAATTTACATCATATGAGCCAGGTAATCAGTAAGTAGTTGTGCCAAAATAACAGGAACAGTACTGGAGGAAGAGAAGAATCTTTTTCCTCCTGTAATACACAAGGACGTTGTACAACAAAGAAGTTGAGAAACGTCCAACTTGGCTACAATTGTCTGTCAGTTATGAAAAGACAGAAGATGATTTTGCACTGATCTAGGACATTTCCAGTATTATTGTTTAGCTTGTTTTCCTATCAATCCTGTCTTTTAAAGAGAATTGGCAAAAATGTGAAAACAAGTACATGTTCCCTGTGCATCTTGTTTTAAAGCGAGCTACAGCAACACTGTTAAAACGTTACCAGATTGGTTGCAGAAACAGGGTAGGGGATGGCAGGAGGTACGGAGAGAAGCAGAGGGACTGCGTAACACCTATAGGCTGTAGGTTTTCCACCTGCTACCCCCTTAGGACTCTTCAAAGATCAGAAGAGCATAGATCTGGATGTTTGAGCTGTAGCTTCAGCAGCGATTAATATATCATTCCTGTTGCAAGTTCAATTCCCATCTTTTAAAAAACATAACACTGTGTTGGCCTTTCTTGCAACCTCATCAAGCAGCATACTGAGCCAGTGTTCTCTGTGAGCTTCCTCTTATGACCAAGAGCAAAGTCCCGGACATGTTTGACCATTTGGATACCATCAGCATACCTGTGAAATTAAGATACTTTCTGGTCTTACTTTGTTTCAATCTTCCTCCTCTCTAGGCAAAGGATCTGCCAACATTTAAAGACAATGACTTTCTGAATGAAGGCCAAAAGCTCCATGTTGGAGAGGAATCTAAAAAGAACTTTCTGGAAAAGTTGAAACGAGATGTTGAGGTAGAGTTTTGCTTTGCTAGTGGTGGGAATGTGGGTAAGAAAGATCATGATGCTAGAACCACACATTTAGAAAGGACTGCCTTGGTTTTTCCCTTCTCCAGGTGGCAATTTGGGTAATTTACCTGGCCTCCAGGACTCACTAGTTTGCAGACTCATAAACTCCAAAGCTCTCTAGTGTATAGAATCCCTTTCTACCAACAATGTCCAGCTCCTCCTCAACTCAGGATCAGTTGTCCCCGCCCTCACCCAGTACTTCTTTTGCCCTGTCGCCTTTGCTTGTGCCAAGAGTAAGCTTATAGCAACCTGAGTAAAAAGTGAATAAAGCTTTGAAGCAGATGCATGACATTTGAGAGACCCAACTGTGTTCTTGTGGGAATGTGGGTGGTGAGCTGATAGCAAGAGGAGAAAGAGAAAGAAAGAGAATATCTTTTTATTGGCTTCCAGTTTCTCGCTCAGCTGAAGATCATGGATTACAGTTTACTGGTAGGGATCCATGACGTAGACCGTGCAGAGCAGGAAGAAACAGAAATTGAGGACCGGGCAGAAGATGAAGAGTGTGAGAATGATGGCATCGGTGGGAACCCTGTCGGTTCCTATGGAACCCCACCTGACAGCCCTGGCAACCTTCTCAACTTCCCCCGGTTTTTTGGTCCTGGAGAGTTTGATCCATCAGTGGATGTCTATGCTATGAAAAGCCATGAAAGTAAGTGTGGAAGTAGGGGTAGGGAAGGAGGAGGAAGTGGGACAGAAAGATACCTGCATGGAAGCCCAGATGATTATGTTGAAAAATTCTCTGAGTACAGGTGTTTAGTAATATAAAAACAGAGATGTTTAGACTGGTATCAGTATATAACATTTAACCTATTCTGCCACTTCCTGTTTCGTGGGTATCACAAAGTTCCTTGGCTTCCTGACCAACTGTCACTTGGCAGTGAAATCTCGCTGGCCTTTCTTTCAACGGCTGAAAGCCTGTCCACTGTTCCTGAGTTTCTCCTGCTGTGTGTAGCTGTAGATATAGTTTGGGTTTGTTTTTGGCCACACATGCAGGTCATAGGGAGTGATAGCAAGGAACACATTTGGAACTCAGACCAAGAATGTGTCCTAAAACACTTCAGCTCAACTAGTGGTCCATGGACTGTTACTGGTTGCTGAGTCATTGGCTGCTGGTCCGTAGCAGGTTTCCAGAAAAGGAATAGTTGTCGCCGGGGGCAGAAATGAGATGCCAGTTCCTGACACATTAGTGGGGAAAAATCTGCCACATCTGCTGGCTTTAAAAGCACTATCCAAAAGTATATGCCGAATCCTTTGCAATATAGAGGGTTTCCATCATAGAAAAATCAATCTTGTAAGAGTCCCCTGAAGACACTTTCCTAACACACAAGTACTCTAGGAGTCCTCTCATCCAGCCCTCCTCAACCTGTTCCCTCCAACTTTGCATTGAAAATCCCATCATGCACAGCACAGCTGGCAGGCACCAGGTTGGAGACAGTTGCCCTTCAGCAGCATTGCCCAATCCTCTGTTCTTTTGTGTCAGTATATACATGCAGCAGTTTCTATTTAATCTATTTAACCTTCCCTTCTGTACTTCTTTAATCAAAAGCTAAAGGTGCGTTATGGATATGGAAGTTATGTTACTGAACAAATTTAAAAAGAATGAATTACGAGTAATGCAGATCCTAACTGATGAGAGCAATGTTCTGCATATGCTCAGGGCAGGCAGCTGCTTATTTCTTGACATGCTCCACTAAGTTCATAACATTCACTGGGATATTTTGGGTGCTGCTTCTAGGTGCCTGCTAGATTTGAAATGCAGACCTCAGGCCTCTTATCTGGCCTTGTTATTGCAGCACTCTGAGAGTACTGGCTATTCAAGGAAAATAGCAGCTCCTAAATATAATACTGTGCCTATGTGAACATCTCTCTCTCTCTCTCTCATTAGGTGCTCCTAAAAAGGAGGTGTATTTCATGGCCATTATAGATATCCTCACACCATATGACACAAAGAAGAAAGCAGCACATGCTGCCAAAACTGTGAAACATGGGGTAAGAAGAAAGTATTTCATTTTCTTTATCCTGTGGTTATTTCCAGACAGTTTCACTGGATGTCACAGAAAGCGGGGAGGATTTCTTTTTGTTCTGTCTATTTTTTTAGAAAGCATTGCTGTGATCTTTATCTCTCTGACCTTTTTAATGCACATTTTGTAAAGTTACTTTAAAAAGTAAAAACCCACAACACCCATTTGTTATAGAAAAACCAGGAGCTCTTTATGTTGGTCATTACATTTTAGTTCCTTTCAGAAGGGCAGGAATCCACCTATACAGATGAGAAGATATACAGTGTAAAATTGTTCTCCTCAAAATATCTCCTAAAAATATTTTTAGCCCCACAAGATAATCAGGAAAATTCATAATCATTACTTGGTACCTACAGGGGAAAAGTAACATTATCGGTCATTCCTGATTGACCGGGGGGAATGTTGTTATACCTTGGTTACTCCCCCAAAGGAATGTGTTACAGGTAATCTGATTGTTTGTGATGTATTGCATCTACTTTAGTCACCCTTTTCTGCAAAATCCTCATTTCCAAACTGTTTATTTATGGGTACCCGAACTTCATGCTTTGGCCTAAATTCTGTTTTAGCACTGGTTACGGTAGAGCAACTGAATCAGTTGGATTTACTTACGTGTAGACTCACCGTTCACCAGTTGAACCAGTGGGTCTCCTGTAGTTGAGACTGACCAGCAGGATTCCAGCCTGTATTTCAATGTAGGTGCTCCATAGATTTGTACAATAACATTCTGAAACTTGTTCTGATTTTCTGTCCTTTCCTAATCATCGCTGATACCAAAGTAATCCACCCTACAATGGCCACAACTGAAGTTCTAAGGGAACTTGCTTGGGTACTGGGGGCCAGTTTGGGCCCTATTAATTTGGCCTGGCCTTGCCCCACATGGTGCCCTCCATCACTGTTGGATTTTCGACTAAAACTCCTCTCTTCTCTAGCCAGCATCAACAATGGGAGTTAGAGTCCAACACATCTGGACAGCATTCAACTGAGGAAGGGCTAAGTAAGACATAGAGGAACTTTGAAGCCACAAATGCAAGGGAGACTTCAGATCTGCGTGGCTGTTTTCGGTGCTATTCCACATCTCTGCTGGCATCCTTTGTGGTTAGGTTGAGTGCAGAGTGGGGAGAATGACTGATGTCCTCTCCTTCTAGGAAGAGGAAAGAAGAGAGGAAAGGATTTTATCAGGAGCTGAGAAAGAAATTGAGTCGTTTCAGGAGCAACTCAATGGGTAGTATTTTGGCTGTGTCTTAAAGTCTTCTGTATCTTCTAAGGGACTGGCCAAGACATCTCTCTCTGCTCCCATTCACATTCCTGCTTTCTTTTTTGGTCTGAAGGGGGAGCATGGACTCCTGTCCCACTGTGCAGATTCACCACTTCTCTCTAATCAGGGTATCTCAGGGTTCATAGGTTGGAAAAACTATACAAAGTAACTTGGGAACCTCTGGAGTTTGAACCTGAAGTCCTTTGGCAGATGACAATGGCCCTTTCTGCACACGGTGAGGGAAATGCTCCCTGCTACTACTCACCGGCTTTTTGGTGGGTCCCATTTGGGTCCGTCCTGACGAGGAGCAGTGTGAGCTTGTCGCTCCGCACTGCTCCGGCATCCAAAATGGCGGCTTCCAGTTGGTGGAGGCTCTCCACCAACCGCTGAAGCTCGCCAGCCTAAAGCCCGCCCCCGGCAGATCTGCAGGCTCACACTGCTGCAAATCTGCACCGGAGCGTGGGAACAGAGTGGCACGGAGTGGTGCGCTCAGTGCTTTTGAAAAACCTGTAAAAACAGGTTTTTAAAAAGCACGCTGCGTGACCACTTCAGGTTGCTCAGGAGCGGACTGAGGTGCGGAACTGCAACAAGTAGTCTGACCCAGTCCGCTCCCAAGGTGTGGACGACCTCTGTCAGAGGTCGCACCGTGCCGTTCTACTTACCCTGTGCGGAAAGGGCCTATACCTCACCATAGTTCCAGGGCTCATGCCCAGAAGGGGAAGTCGTCATGCCAGCCTCCTCAGTTCTTCATCTGCCACAGCAAGAGGAACTTCATTTTGCTCTTCCAAAAAGCTTTCATCAAGATTTTGGTCCCAGACCTCTGCCAGGCTACTATCTGGGCTCAGCCCCTGATGCTCATCTGACACCACGTCTTGGATGCCTGAGCTTGGACTGATATCACATTAAGGAGGTCAGTTCTGCTCCTTTTCTTATCGTTGGGCAACTTGCCTGACTTTTCAGGTGTGCCTGTATAGAGACTACAAAAGGAAGAGGAAGATGGCATGCTCATTTATAGCTGTAGTTCTTCAAGTGCTCAGTTGTGCAGGCTTGGTTAATAAAGTCACTGACAGTGAAGTTTTTTTTATATATAAAAACTTCTTACACCTGCTCAGCGCCTCTTTCCTCCTCAACCTCTGGTTAGCTGATTTTTTTTAGCAGCTTCAACATTGGGAGGATGATAAAAGAAGGTAGCAGAAACACAGGCTTTCAGGGTCAGGTTGCAACTATGTGTCTACAGTAAGGAATGCAGTAAAGAGAGTTTTTGCTGGGGAACAGCAGGATTGTACTCTAGCTGGTCATGGTATAACCATGTGTGCCTGCCTAGAACAGACAAGGTAAACAGCAACTGCTTCCATAATCTCTTATTGAGCAAACATAAGCAGCAAAACAGAGAGAAGAAAAGGAGAGCAGATAAACTGGCCTCACCAGCTACCTCCAGCAAGTTTAGAAAGGCATATCTGTCTTTGGCCACCAAAATGGAAATCATAAGAAAAGTGAAGGCTGGTGAAAGAAAAGGTCTTCTTTGGATACATTTTGGAAGAAGCCCTCAGTGGATCTCGAAAAAGTTCAAAATGTTTTCACCTATTTATGCAAAGCTTTCTTGATTTGATGGTTTAATTTCACACGTGTATAAAGTTGATCTTGAATCAAACATTTGGTGAAACATGTTGAACTTTTCTTCTTTTTGTGGTGTAGGAACCTTATCCCCCTTCTCATGTTATCCCCTGCTTCTGGTACCAAATTTTCTATTAAAGAAATACGGTAATGCCCAGGAACAAATCTGTTTCATTAAAATACATATGCTTTAATTAACTGAGGTATATCTGTACTGTCTTTGGTGTTCATTGAACTGAGTGAAAAAAGCAGGGGGTCAGTCTCTATAGTCATGCACACTGGACTTTGAGGGGTACTCTGCTATCAAACAAGGTCAAGACTCGAGGTGTACAGCATTCCAAAAAAGTTTGGCATAGACTTTCCCGTATGCGTGGCTGAAAAAGGGGGGAGCAGCTGTTCGCTGCTCGCCCCACAAATGGCTCTTTTAGTGCTTGGTTCACAGAAAGTCAATGTGCTGCAAACCAAATGCTCAGTGATCATTTTGTTGTGAGTGCAGCTGGCACCCACTGTTACTAAACTGAAAGACAGAATTTGGGGCTTCCTGCACGATAGTGGTTTCCACTTGAGGATTGGAGAGAAAATTGGTTTTAGAAAACCATGGAACAGTACACAGCAAACAGCAATAGCTCAACAGAACAGATAGTTGTGCAAGCTGAACAAATTCAGCACGTTTAGGTACAGGGTCAACCACTAATGGTACACGTGAGTGGAGGCCAGCTGATCACATCAGCTGGTCAGCCCCCTGTGGTACAGACAGTCACTGGGAGTCTAGGTCAGACCATAATGCAAGTCCCAGTTTCAGGATCACAAGGACTTCAGCATATCCAGTTGGTCCAACCTGGTCAGATTCAGATTCAGGGTGGTCAAGGTGTACAGGTTCAAGGTCAGCAGGGCCAAACACAGCAGATCATCATTCAGCAGCCACAGACTGCAGTTGCTACTGAGCAGACACAGACCCAGCCACAAATTGCAGTTCAGGGACAGCAGGTAGCCCAGACGGCAGAGGGCCAGACAATTGTCTATCAACCAATGGATGCTGCTGGAACAATTCTCCAACAAGGCTGAAAACAGGACAACTTGAAATACATTTCTACTTGTCGGCATACGTGTATATGTTTATGATGGCACTAAGATTGGTTGGCAGTTTGTGGTACACTGGATCTTGTGGAATTGAAGTTTCTATCAGCCCCAGTCAGCTTAGTCCATGGTTAGGAATGATAGGAGTTGTAGTCCAACCTCTGAAGGGTGACTGGTTGCCCACCACTAGGCTGTTGACGCATGTAAGTGGAATCTTTTTCTGCTTGAGAAACTTTCATGGGAAAGATGTGAGCAGGTACAATGGGGCAGAACTTTTTTAAAATCTGCTAAACTTTAAATTGTTGGAACAGGCTAGATGTGAGATTTTGTGGATGCTGATTTTATTGATGCTGAATGGAATCACCCTGCCTGAACCTGATTCCTTTGTCTTCCAGGCTGGAGCAGAGATTTCCACTGTCAATCCAGAACAGTATTCAAAACGCTTCAATGAATTTATGTCTAATATCCTGACATAGTTGTCTTCCAGCTGCCGGCAAAAAGGAAAGTGGAGAGAAAGAAGTGGGATGGGGTTACTATATCCAAAGCAACAAGAATGTAGTCTACTCTGCCTGGGTGTAACGTTCTGTGAGTGTGTGGTAACAGCATGACCTAGCAGAAAACTAACTTCTAGCCATAGACCTCTGAATCTTCTGCTTGACCTGATGGAAAAAGTGGGATTTTAAAAATCTCCTTCTATCTTCTTTTGGTTGCTAAAATACCCAAATCTGAGGAATTAGCACTACTTTCTCTTTGAAGAGTACCACAGTCTCTGGATAGTCAGATGCTAATGTGAAAAAAATAACAGGAATTAATTCTACCTGCGGTTGTTCCTTCAACTTGATTGTGTTTCTTCACTCAGAGCAAAACCCCTTGTTGCTTCTTTCTCTAAGAACTGGACAGAAAACTGTGTGCCATTTGGAGGACAAAAACTGTTACAGTGATGTGGAGAAGCCATTTAGAGTAAATCAGAAGCAAAGACTTTTTTCTTTACCTTATTTTGATATTACAGTTTTTTTCCCCACCCCCAATGTCATTTTGAAAGATAAGGGGAGGAGAACGTCATAACAATTTGCCTGTTTAAAGTTTCATACAAATCAAGGAACAAAAGCAGCTATAAAAGAATCATATAGCTGTCAAGGCACAGCATAGATCCTCAGTGGAGATAATGATTAGAAGAAGACATAACAACATTAAATCAAGCTCTTGATGACTTGCAAATACGTTTGTTTCAGAACACTTGGACTAAGTTGACTCTGTAGCGTTACTGATATTCTACCAGTGTTACTTTAATCATGGTTCAGTCACCTTTTTTAACCTTGAGCTGGTTGCACACCACTTAAGATGACATTTGCCATAAAAAGGCTACAACTTTTTAAGCAACATATTGTGTTGTGAATCAATGTGTTTAGAAATCTGTTTCCCTGGAGGGTTTTTTGTTTTTGTTTTTTGGTGAATCCACATTGGGAAGATTCTAGTCCCAGAACTTTGGAAATATGTAATAAATTGATGCAAGTGACTGCCATGCAACCACTAGGACAGACCATAGGAATAATTTGTGCTAGATCAGTTTTCTGGAAGAATGCAACTCCTCTTGCCCCTATTTGAATTACAGCGTTTTTTCCCCTCTGTCTGCAGACTGTAACTCTGCATTTCACAGCCATGTGTGTTGAAACTGCTGAAGATATTGAATGCTACATGTTGATTCTATGTTTTAAATATAACTGGGGGAGGGAAGGGGTGTTTGTGGATTTTTTTTTGTTTTTTTAAGAGATGGGTTTCACAATTTTGAACCATCACCTTGCAATCAAGACACTCTGCTTACTCTGCCTTGAAACAGTTTCTCACACATGCCTTTCTTCTCCTGAATGTGGCTGTTGAGATGTGTGTGTCCTGTGGCGTAGTATACTTCTTGCTTTGTGGAGTCCACCTTGTTGAGAGTCTGGTGAATGTGGTTTCTTTTCCTTCTTCCTGTAGTGTATGACCCTTTTCACGTGGGATTCCCACCACCCACCTACAGAATTGGTATTCCACAATTTCAGAGACTCAGAACACACTTGAAAATCATGAAGTATGTTGTAGATAATGTAAGATTTCTTAAAAATCCCTGAATGAAACCATTCATTAGGAATGGGATATGAAAGTCCCTTTTTCTGTTCACTTGTGATTTCAAGGCAGGATTGTTTCTAAACTGGCAGAAGCCACTGTCAGCAGTGTTTAGGTGTCCACTGACTATACCATAAACTAAATGTGAATATGTGAGCATATTTAAAAAGTGAGAATGAGTATGTTTGACAGACTGTAAATGAGTATGTTTGACAGGCTGTAAATGTTTTAATAGCCAAAGGGCTACCTTTTTCCTCAAAGAACGTGCACTTGAAGTCTGTTGTGAAATAGAAGATATGACCTGTCTTTGGCCTGGTAAGGTTTTTTTCCCATTCTTGGCTCTGTGTGATCTGTTTTTTTTTAAAAAAAAATTGGCTGAAGTCTTGTGTAGGGAGACAAAATTTAAATTTAAAGTTCCGCCCAGGTGGAACTCGTCCCCATCTTCCCTGTCTCTTCCCATAGAATTCACTTTCTTCCTGCTGGTGCCTCCCCCCTTCCCCCCTTCCCCCAGCATTGCCGTGGCCACTTGGGGTGCCAAGAAGTGTCCAGGTATGTCCCCTGCTTCCTCCAGAGGTGGCGGAGGATAATGCTGCCGTTATCCATCCAACTGTGATGACATAGTTGGATGCTTCTCATCTGCTCCATCTACTCCTGGCCTCTGTGTGACAGTGTTGTGGGGCGGCAGGAGAAAGGGGAGTTATCAAGGGGCTGAGGATGGTTGCACAAAGGGAGGCAGTAAATTCCTTCTTCTGCAAGAACCATAAAAAGATGCATGCCAAAGTGATGCAACATATATCACTAACAAGAACCCAACCATTATTTCACCCCCTTTTTGTAAATTTTAACTATAAAATAACAAAGCATTAATTTCATATATTTTCTTTTTAGAACAAAACAAAATATCTGCTGTTTGGGTGTCTGGTACTACACGGTTAGAAACACTACAGAAAAGTTAATTTCCCAGTTAAGCAAACTTAAATGTGTTAGTGAAGATTGCTGCACCCAGAACTCAAACACCAATGCCAAACTCTTGTTTTAACAGTGTTTCTGAGGCTTCAGGCCACTATTTTCTTTCCACCGTTGTGTCTCCACCCATGGCTTTCACTCTTACAACTCTCATGTCCTCACCCACCTGAGGATTTCTTGCTCTCCATTTGGTGCCAGATTTATAAACAAGCTGAGAAAGCTACAGTTTAGGACCTCAGATAATTTTCCAGTTTTGTTACAATACACAGTTCTAATAATGTTGTGAGGCTTCCTAAACTTAGCATAGGAACTTAGCATGTTTTAATCAAGCCATGTCTATTCATACTATTTGCATTTCGTGCTCCTTTTGTCTGCAAACCTCCCCCCTTAATACTTCCAAGGTGCCATGTTTCTCTCATATTTTTTGCTTAACGTATTCATCATCATCCCTTGCTAGACTGAAGCCTTAGGACCAGAACTCTATTTGCCTTCTTCCATTCCTTGTCAGTTACTTTTCCCTCTGCCTCTGGTGAAAATGCCCCTTATACATGCCTGAGGCAGGGGCTATGCTAGTCCTCTGTTGTAAATCCTATGAACATGGATATTGTTACAGAAAAAAGGCTGTTACAGCTTGAGGTGGGAGAGATAATTATCTCATAAAGCATATCTAACTATACAGGCTGCCCCATAGGGATTCCCTGCTGTGTTATATCACATGCAGCAAGGCACTGTCATCTACAGGCAGAGTAGTGTGAGCTGTTAATTGGAATTGGGGCCACAAGTGTGTCCGGGTAATACACCTGGGCAGAAGCCAACCAAGTAGAACTTCCTTATGACTGCTTCTCCATAGTCCTAAGCAGGTAGTAGATGGCTTTTCACATTCTTCTATGTTATCGCTGTCACCAGTGCTCTTGTCCATGCTCTGCACCCTTCCTGTTTAGGCTGTTAGACTGCCTCTTTCTTTTCCATGTCACAAATTGATTCAGAACCATTTCTAAACGTACTTTTTGCTTACATCATTTGATTTTTGGCATCCTCAGATTTCCTGCCATCAAGTTTCTAGTCCTTACTTTTTAAATTATTATTCATAAATAGACACTGCCTTTTCTCTTGACTTGCTGTTCACTTTCCATCAGCACTTTGTTTCCTCCCATACTCATACTTGCACATTACCCACTAAACTGTTCTGGAGCTCCTTTGCTTCCCCATCTGTGGGGCTTCTCTGCAAATTCATCTTTGGAAAAGCTTCTTTGCACTCACCTCATCTAATTTGATTACCCCCCTTTACACACATCACTCCCATGGAACTCTGTACTCAACTAGATTCTAGTTCCCAGTCTGCTCCTGTGGATACAGTACGCAGCATGGATTGAGTTTAAAGCAGACCCTTTCTCTGTGGTTCTTGGGGTGAACAGGACAGTTGTAGAGCTACTCTTTCCCCTCTCCATCTCAACCCACCCAATGTTGATTTAATGGTAGATCAGTGGTGCTCAATCCCAGCATGGCCTCTCTAGAGGTAGAAGAGTCCATTGAGCCTCCTCTCATCTTCCTCCTTGGATCTGCCTCTTTGCAGGCCTGGATCGTTTTGATTTTCACTTACTAGAGTAATACTATCACTGTTTGAAGTCTTTAAAATGTACGTGTGAAGCCAGAGCAGAGAAACTGAGAAAGACTAGTCCTGTGTATTATTTCTTACCTTCAATTTGCATGTCTGCCTCTCCCAGTCTCCCATTGGTTTCTCATCTATTATTCCTTGTTGCTAGACTCTCTAAGCCAAATCTAAAGTGTAATAAATTATATAGAATAAACACAAATGTCCACACTTTCTTTTAGAATGGCAGAATATTGCTTGTTAAGGGCATAATTTCTGTTTACATGGTACAGCATATGGGTTTTTTTTTACCCTCTTGAGTAAACAGTTCAGTAGAAAAGGATGATGTCCAAAGGGTAGTGGTAATCAGGGAACTTCTGCTTGCTTTTAGGTCTGGGATATTTATGTGTTTGGAAGGAAGAAACTGTCATCAGAGTAGAGCTCACTATTTTGGACCACAACTTCCAGAATTAGCCATTTACCTTGGCTAGCAGCTATGCTGCCTGGAGGATTCTGGGAATGTAGTCCAAAAAGAAATGCAAGTGCTATCAGGTAACTATACTTGGATTTGCAGCTGCTGGAAAGCCTGTTCTTCTCTTCTCCCTTCCCATCATCCAGAAAAAAATGGTCCTTCCTATGATATTGGTCACTCTAGATCTTCCTTCCTTCAAACAAACATCATACAATTAGTCAGTATACCCACAGCTTAAGAAAACTGGGGTCATACAGGAGTAATTGTGCAACCTAAATGAATAGCAGTGGCCATGGGATTTTCTTTCCATTGTAGCAAGAACTGGTGGTTAGATTTTATCTGGAGGCTTTTTCAGCACTCTTGCATTTTCTGTTCTGTCTTTTCAAAGTGTGATTATTTCCTTACTATTTCTGTGAAAGACAGTAAACATCTACATAAGCAGTTTATCCACAAGCTTATCCTTGGAATTACTGTGAAACATAGCTCTGTTGCAATAGCATTCATGCTAAAGCAGAAGTAAATCACCATTACATTACCACCTGAAGATTCAGCATTTCTGATGGGTTGCTAAAAAAAAATTAAATGGAGGTAGCTGCTGTAGAGAGTAGTAGCTTCTGTTGTCCTTGACAGAGCTTACTTTTCAAGAGACAGCAGCCCCCATTGTTAATTCATAGCCAGTACATTTCTTCTTAGTGTGGTAACTCAGCTGAGGAGCAGCCATAGTTACAATCACTTTCATCCACACACATCTGTATTACAGAAGCAAGACATTTTCCTGCTGTTTAGAGCATTTTCTTGGTGTTGTCTTTCTGGTGTGAAGAGAAAAGTGACAAGAACAAGGCAGCCTGTGACTTCAGTCTGAAGTCTTTGTGCATGTTTCTGTTCTTCTAAATAATTTTTCTGTGACCGCCATAGATATGCACTCCAGGTAGAGCATGGGAAGTAACTATTCAAAAGTCATACTATGCCAATGTCAAACCGTCAACCCTGAAAGATCAGATTCTTTTCCAGTGTTGTCTGCCAGTGACTACTAAGCTAAACAGATGCTCCCTGTTCAGAGGCAATGTATGTACTCATGGTTTAAATTCACCTGTTTCAGCTATTCCAACATGTTGGAAGCATAAACTCATTTGGTCACAGACAGTTAGCTGAGTTAGACAGCTAATTTGGCTCAGTTCCTTATGATGCTTTTTCTCCCCAGTCCAGGACAGCCTAGGGAAAGTTCAATATGAGGAGAGGTGGGTTCAGCTCCCCTCACTGCCCTGCTCCTATTTATGGCAAGCATCCTACATAACTGAATAGGCCAGTCACATGCTTAGAGGTGAGGTTGGTGCTGACTTCTAATTTGCCTACAAGTGTAAGAACCAAAGAGCAAATCTGTAAAGTACTCACAGGGGACTTTTTAAAACTCTACAGATTGTGAAAGGAGTCCCAGTATTAATCATGGTAAAGGAACAAACCAGTTGTTTAGGCATTTTAAACTTCCATTTACATCAGTTACCGCCTGTATAGCATATGCAATAGATATAAAGGTGTTTAAATGTATTCAGACATACTAATGAGGCTGTAACTGGTGACCCAGAAGAATTGAATCTTTAAAACAAGAAACCATCTATTCAGATTTTTCTAATTACTGTTTCTAAAGGAAGTAAGAGCTTCAAGTTACTTATTTGTTTGCTAGAAGACATCTGAGGCACCTAGAAGATGTATGAGACATACGTTTGGAATTGCATGTATGTTAACAAGGTGAAGTCTCCAGACTGGGCCAAACAAAATAAAATTAAAATATTGTGTACATTTTTTAAAGTTATCTTTACAAGAGGTGAAAATATTGGATGTTGTGGGCTTAGACAAAGGAATCTGGGTGGGTGTGAAGAACTGAGTTTCAAAACATTTCAAAATAATAATTAGGTAAATTGCTGACAGTAATGTTATTTACTAATGACAAGTTTGGTCCACATCCTGGACCAAAAAGTATGAGAAGGCTTCCTGTTCATCCAATTTCAGAAATCTCTACTTTGGTTCTAAAGGACCTTCACCCATACAAAACCTACCAAGGCATATCTAGGTTTTGAAACTTTCATTGGTCTAACTGCTGATTAATCCCATTTACATTCATCCCCACTCACCCCTTCCTCTCTCATAGCAAGTTGATGAACACTGGACTTTTCCTAGTTATTTTGTAATTCCAAGGAGCTCAGATTCTGCTTTCCTTCTAGCAGTAAGAGCTGTAGACAAATGAAGTCCACAGCATCCAGCTGAAATCAGTAAACTAATCGAGCTGGAGGTTCTGCACAGATGATTCCAAGTCAAAGAGTGATAACTAATTCTTCGACTCTTTGGGCGGGGGTGTGTGTGTGAATTCTTTCTGCCTCTAGCAAACTAAGAAGGAGCACCTGAAATTCTCCCATGAACAAAAAGGCAGATGCCACACCCTTATAATGGAAGGTAAAACATGGCTTTTGTTAAGTGTAAACTATCTTGCAAGAGCCTTTGGGGATTTTCAAAATAGCATTTCCTAAAGAGTTATAATGCGTAAATGTACAAAGGGTAAAAGTTAACATCTATGACAACAGAAAGTTCAAGATGCTTTCATTAATCACAACCCCAAAATGTACACAGCATTTACCCTTTAGTGCTCTTCTTTGTTCTGACACTCAGCTTGACAATGCATTCACACATGTGAGACATGCTACCACCAGTTATTGTGGTTGGCATGAACTTAAAGCCAGAACCTTCTTGGGCACGCTGTTAACCTGTGTATATACTTTTTCACATGTTCATCAAGGAGGCATTCTGTGCCTCATTGTGTGACAGCAGTTGGGGAAACAGGATGCAACCTTATTCTCAGCTGCTGTTCAACTGTGAGGGTGCACCTAGACAACCTCTGGTTGCTATTCAGCAACTAGAGATAGAGCGGCCAGGAACTCTCAGCATGACTAGGCTGCTAGATAAGCCTGCAGGATCTAGGTCCACATGTCTTTTTTTAAACAGCCATTTACAGGCTGTGTGACAACTGAATATGGCTATTTGGCATGACAGTGAAACAGAAATTTTATGTGGTAATACTAGTTTACTTTCCTGGCAAACAGTGGTTTGAAATGTTACCTAGGTTCACGTGGCCATCCAAACCGTAGCCTACCATTTTCTAGACTGCAAATGTTTATTGTACATATTGTCAAATCACCTAGTAGACTTCTTAAAGAAAATGTTTATTCCATCAACAATATGTTTTGAAAAGCTCTTTTAACTACAAAATAAAATGGTTTCCTTAACCAAAGGGGCATGCCAGCTGTCCTGACAACATAAAACAAAATGTTGAGCATCCCAGCACATCCATGATGTTGTCTAATCCATGCGGGCTTTCAGTGTCCGAGTAGTTATCTTGTCTTTCTCACTGAGGAAGAAAGAATAGAGAGAGAAATAAGGATGAAGTCCCACACGCAGTACAAATTGTTTTACTTCTTGCAAACACATCACCAACACGCAGCCCACTCAGTACAAAGTGGGTGAACCTAGCTGGATTAATTCAAGTCATCTTTCTCCTGCTACAACAAGAGCTGCCATTCATATTCTCACTTAACTTCCTCCAGTTTCTAAACCCACACTCATCCTGGAGAGAGAACTATATTTGTTTATGCCACTAGTTCATCCTTACTTTTGGTAAGAGAATTACTCTCTCTGCAGCTAAACCTTGGAGTTTGATCCTCAGGGATGTTTAGCACTTAGCAAATTCAAAAGACCCACCTGTAGGCACTCAAATTGTACTTACATCACATGGACTACCACGCCCATGCCTGACACTGCATCCCTGTCCACTGCATTGAGCATGGCTTGGCCTATGGTTTCGAAGAGGTGATCTGGTTCCTGCAGTGAAAGGAAGAAAAGGAGAAAACCTAGTTTTCTAGTTGACTTCCCAAGACTTAGAAAAAAATGTGTTGTGTCTAGAATTATCTTAATCAGAAGAGGATTAAAATGTGCTGCCTCTTTGGAAGGCCTGGAAAGACTTCAATCTGATAAGAGAGGGGAGGAATTACAACACACTTCAGCCCCATTCAGGCATTCATAGAGAATGTGAACAGGGCTCTAGAGCCACAGTTGTAAGCCCCAACCTGAATATGTTTTCTATTTATTACATTTTTCTGTTAAGAAAACACTCAAAACAGCTAATGAATTTCATTAAAAACAAGGTATAAAGAAACTGATACAGTAAAACAGTGAAAATCAGACTAGCTAGCAAAATATCAAAATTGTTTAAAGGCTGGCCCGAAGTTTGAAGAGATGTATCTTCATACCCTTCCTAAAAGCACAAACGCAGGTCTAAGGCAGGATTCTAAGTGTGTTTAAATGAACATGCTAGACAGTGGTTCTTAATGTAGGGTCTGTGCACCTCCAGAGGCCGCAATGTCCTCAGGGGTCCCTAAGGCTTGAAGAAATGTTATGAGCTTCTATAGTTAAAATAGAAAGAGAGAAAGAAAGGAGGACAGATGACCAATTTGTATAGAATCATTACAATAAAAATGTTTTGACATGAATATGTGCATTTACTTATTTTACTCTTCTCTTCAAATTTGAAGATCCTTGATGAGCAGCTTTAAAAAAAATATTTGAGGCACTTTAGGGTTTTAAATCTTGAGTTAAGTTTTGGTAGTCTGTGGCAACAAAATATATTTAAAAGGTAAAGATGGGTAAAGAACAAGTTAAATGGTAAAGAACAGGTTAAGCACCACTGTGCTAAGATGTTCCAGTGCAATCAGGTATGCTCTGCTTTTGAAATACATTAACTCAAGCATACTTAGGCCAGCATCCTGTTAGTGTCATATGAAAGTGTAGGTCCACTTGATGCCTGTCTATGTCCTTTTTTGGCCACTGTGGAGGCTAATATTCTCTTCCTTCCTTTGTGCCAAGCAACCTTCCCCTAACCCGAGTCACTGTTTATCTGCTGCAGTCCTTCATCCATGGCCATCTAGTGGCTGGTGGAGAGCTGGGGGATTAGAGAAGCATTTGGTGGCTGTAGCTGATGCTACAATCTGCTGCGACCTCTGGAGGACCCTGGCATACCTCAGCAGATGTCAGTTTGAGTCTGCATACGGAGACATCACCAGAAACTTCTCTGATCCCCCAGCTCTCCATCAGCCAGAGAATGGACAAGGCAAGAGGACTGCAGAAGCTAAATGGTGCATTCCAGAGGGCTGAGAGGAGAGATGTAGCAAAGTTCCACCTGTGGAACATTTATGCTATGCTGTGAACTACAGGCCTTAGAATCCTGCTTCAGACATTAATACCATATCATGCACTCAAAGATCTCTGTCTGGGGCCATTTCTGCACTAACCTGTTATATAGTGCTATTATTCCACTTTCAACATCCCATGGAATCCTGAGGTTTGCAGATTAGGCACCAGGATTACATAGGATGTTGTTTAGGCCCCTCCCTAAACTGCAAACCCCTGGATTCCATAGGATGTTGAAAGTGGAATAATAGCACTATGTCTAGTTTCTGTGCTGAAAATTAATGGCATGTATAAATGCTGGGGTCAGTGGCTCTGACACCTATCAGAAGTAGTGGGGCAGAGGGCAAGGTCAACAATCTCATCCAGTGATTGCCACATGTAGGCCAGTATACCTCCTTCCATAAGACCAGTGCCTGGTTGTAAACCTATAGCTAGAATAGGATAAGAAGTGACATGTCTGTCATGGTTTCTCATAAGCCACATGATAAACCACATGTAGCAGAAAGGAAAAATTGTTTTTAAAAATTAGTGCCTCCAGGGCCTGCCAAAGGCCAGTTTGGCTGGAAGGTACAGTCTTCCTGAAATTTCAAGGACAGCTGAAAGATTCCATTGCATAGCTCCCTTGCTCTTTCATACACAATTTTGGGGTTTGTAGTTTTAAAAGGTGTCACTATCTTCTCTGCCAAAGTGTGCTGGTGCATCATCAGACTACAAACTCTAGGATGCCATAAGGAGCTATGCAAAAAAAAATCCAGTTTTGACCTAGGTTATCTCTGTACTGTAGTACGTGGCCCTGTTTACACAGGCAGGAAAATGTGGGATTAATTCACATTTTCCTGCCTGTGTAGAAATGGCCTTCATGTCATTTTCAGTCTGGGGAGATCCTGAGACAAGAGTATGACAATCATCCTGGCCGGATTTCTTCAGAGGGAGGTTTGCCTCTGCCTGGGCTTTTGCTAAGGCTGAGAGAGTGTGTCTTGCCCAAGATTATCCTTCTTTCCCTTGCTTTTTAAACACTTTTTTAAAAAAGGATTCCAAAGATTTGAGATTCATGAGATTTGTAGATTCCCAGGAATCTTCCAGGGATTCAGATTCAGAAAATTCTGGATTTGTCCCATCCCTATTATAAACATTTGACCAGGGCTTTAAAGGGCTGACTCTTCACCCTAGTTGAAGGCAACTGATTGAAAGCAACTTCACAAAAATCTAACACAGAAGTGCTGAAGTCACAAAAAAAATACTAGGAGTTAACTTTGATGCCCTTTGGGCCAATTCTATATTCCTCTTACCATGTCTGGTTCCCAGAGGGATTCACACATGCCATACATCTGTTCTGCACACGTCCCGCTGACCACAAAGTCATCCGTTGTCATTGGACAGCCAATCAAGTCTAAGGAGCAAACGAAGGGTTCATATGTGACTGGGTCTAAGCCAGCTATCACGGGTTCTGTGTAGTAAGGTCCAAACCTGGAAACAAGAAAGGGCTAGCATCACTTTAGGACACTGTCCTCCCAAATGATAACATATGTATAATTATGATAAACATATATTGGATGAAATCTTGTTGATCACTCTTCAGCACAGGAGATCTATTGAACAACTGTTGAATGATGAGTCAACACGTACATAAATCTAACTGGATTTATTCTAACAAGGGTTTGTTCTAATAAGGAGTAACAATAGGATTTAGGCCACTAAAAGTTATTATAAAGCCAGCTGCAATGGGGGAAACCATATGCTGAGAAGAAGGAAAGTACATCCCCTTTAATTTTCCTTCAGCATAATTACATAGTCAGATTGAGTTTATGCCAAACATTTATTTGCTTTCCAAATATTTGGAAGTACAACAATTGCCCCTGCTCCTGATGCAACCTGCCAGAATTGTCTAAAGCTAAGGCAACCAGAACTTGATCTGCAAACACTGACTGGTGCACAGCTGTGCCTTTGAGCAGAGGCTAACCTTTCCAAATCAAGGACTGTACAATTCCCAGATGACATCTGAACAGATTTACCCCTTAAGCTGAGGCTTTAGGAGCCAGTCTCAAGTGCAGCCAGGGCCTTCACCTGCTCTAAGATTTATTCAGTCCTAACACATCACATTTAGAGCAGGTGAAGGCCCTGGCTGCACTTTAGACTGTCTCAGCTTAAGGAGTGGAGAACACAAACAGTTTTATATCACAATAACATTTTCAGTTGAAACATCATTCTTTTAGAAACTAACTGCTCAGGGATCTCAAACACTTGAATCTTTACCGTCTCTCATACAGAAGGTTGGACACCATGCTCATCAAGGTCTGTGGTTTGATCTGCCTGCCTTCTTTCAGTTCATAGAGATTCAGTCGAAACTTGAGCCTTTGGGCACTGTTAAGAAGAGACATGAATTAGTATTAAATCCATTTCATGTTTTTATTCTTCTGTTTTGTCAATCCTTCTGAATTAAAGGCATATACAGTGGGCCTTCCTTACATACATTCTCTGGATGTGCGAATTTGAGTGTCCGTGACCAAATCGCATCCTATACCTAAAATGGCAGTGATACACACATGTGCTGAAGTATCCACGCAGACTTTGCTATCATTGAATATAATGGGATGTCAGCATGTGCAAACTGGAATGGAACCTCTGCCCATAAGCAGTGCACACTGCATGTCTCAAAATATATTGATGGTGTTCATAAAGAAAAATAAGCCAAGATTCCACACACACCATGTTTATCATGAATGACCTATAGGCTAGTCCATTTACACTCTTTGTTCTTGCTTGCCACTATGGCTAATAAACACCAGGAAGAATATGCTTTGAGTGTTGTCTCAAAACCAGAGCTCCTGCACTGCTGCTGCCAAACAAGCCAGGAATTGTAAACTAAGAACAAAACCTGGTTTGCAATAGTGACTTTGAAGGTGAGCAAAAATCCTCAACCTCCCCCTCTGCTGCTTCAAATACACTAATTCCTGCTTCATCAACCAAAGGAGTGTTGTAAGAGCAACGCATTCACAGTAAACCAGAATCCTCTGTGTTCCTAGCTTATCATTCTGTGTGAAAGTAGTCAATTACACATCAGATGTGTAACTGTATTGCATAACATGGCACATAGTTAATTCCAGAATTTGAGACTAGTGTAGCAATCTCAATATTGTTGCTTCATGCATTTCTTCTACTTTGAAAAGACGAATTCAAAGTCCCAGTTTTCAACACACAGCTCAAGAAAATGCACCTTGACTCTAAGAAGAAAAGAACTTGTACAAAACTTCAAATTTATAAACTCTCCCTATTGCACCTTTATTTAAACAAGATTTTTTTAAAAATACAAATGTGCCCTTTATGGAATGTAGTATGGGTTTGATTTGATGTGAATTACAATTCAAATTTGCATTGTTCTAAGAATACACAAAGGTAGTGTAATTCTTATGGGAACCTGATTTTTTATTTATTTTAGAAAACAGAAGCTATGCTTCCAAATTTTGAGATTCTGAATTCAAATCCAAACAGAGTCTAGGAATGACGGATAACAAGTGGGTAAACTTTTAGATAGGAACTGAATTCACAGCTTTTACACATGAAAAATCCACACTTGATTGACCAGTTTTCTTTATTTCAATAGCCCAATTCAGGTAGGAAAAGTTATTTGTTGTTACTATTCTTAAAACAACTGGGATCCAGAAAATTTGCCGATCTACTGTGAATCAGCCAGGTATCCTAGGAGAAATGCATCTACTTTCTGCCCGTTTATGATCTGTAACAGCCAATGTGATGTAGTGGTTTGAGTGTTCGCCTACGACTCTAGAGACCACAATTCAAATCCCCATTCAGCCATAGAAACCAATTGAGTGACCTTGGGTAAGTCACATTCTCTCAGCCTTAGAGGAAGGCAAAGGCAAACCCCCTCTGAACAAATCTTGCCAAGAAAACCCCATTAATAGGTTCACCTTAGAGTTATAATGATCAGAAACAACTTGAAGGTACAACAACAACAAACATGTGTTCCACCTCCCTTACTTTAATATACTTCTGGATGCCATGTGTGTGGGGACTTCATCCCTTACACACAACTGATGGTCACAAATACAGAACTGCAGCTGACTCGGCTGTTTTCTTATCTTTTGTTTCCCAGCAAACTTGCCAAGTGTACAAGACCACAAATACTAGTAGCATCCCAATGGCAGTCTCCAAGCTCTGCACCACGGGAGGCCTGATCAAATGCAAAAACTTACACTGTCTGTACATCTGTAGCAAGCCCAGCCAAGCCAATGAATAGCCTGTCTCCCATTGGGAAAATTTTCTGGAAGTCTGTAGTCACCATCTGAGCTTGAACGCCAAACCTCCGATCAGCAGCAATGGCCACACAGTTTTTTCCTTTCATGGCCATTACAGCCCCACCATTATAGGACATAATAGACTGTGAAAGAAGAGAGGAGAAAGACTGGTTAAGTGAAACAGTCAAACTCTTATTTTTGCCATGTGTTCACCAAGTTGGATATTTTTAAAAAAACCTGTATATCTCATACAATTATGTTTTTGTTTAAAGTACCACTGAAGAGTTGTAATTCACAGATATGTGACATCAAGAAGATTGATTCATCACTCATTTCATCAAGGTATATAATTCAAGAGATATATCCTCAGGACTCCTTCTATGCCCCCTTTATCATTATTAATAGTCACAAATAGTAAACAATAATAAATAACAGTAGCCACATTTCAAGTGTGCCTCCTCATTTCATTCCCAATTTTGTTTACGTAAAGAGTTAATTTTTCCATGTGTTGCCAAATCCCAAATTCTGTCATACCATTTAGACCAGTAGTTCTTAACTCGAGGTCCATGGACCCCCAGGGGTCTACAATCTCCTCACACGAGGTCCACAAAGGCTTAAAGAAATGTTATGAACTTTTACAGTTAAAATAGGAAGGAAGGAAGAATGAAAGAGAGACAGACAGATGGTCATACAAGATCTCAAAGAGCAGGAGTCACAGAATCATAGAATAATGGAAGAGACCCCAGGGGCCATCCAGTCCAACCCCCTGCTATGCAGGGACACACATCAAAGCACTCCCTATAGATGGCCATCCAGCCTCTCCTTAAAAATCTCCAAAGAAGGAGACTCCACCACACTCCAAGGCAGCATATTACACTGCTTTCAGGAAGTTCTTCCTGAGATTTAGGTAGAATCTCTTTTCCTGTAGTTTGAATCTATTGCTCCTTGCCCTAGGCCCTGGAGCAATGGAAAACAAGCCTGTTCCCTCTTTGATATGACACCCCTTCAAATATTTAAACATGGCTATCATGTCCCCTCTTAACCTTCTCTTCCGCAGACTAAACATACATTCCCAGCTCCCTAAGCCACTCCTTATAGGGTATGGCTTCCAGACCCTTCACCATTTTGGTCACCCTCCTTTGGACATGTTCTAGCTTGTCAATATCTTTCTTGAAATGAGGTCCCCAGAGCTGGACACAGTATTCCAGATGAGGTCTGACCAAAGCAGAATAGAGCGGCACTATTATGTTCCTTGATCTAGACACCATACTCCTATTGATGCAACCAAGAATCACATTGGCTTTCTTGGCTGCTGCATCACACTGCTGACTCATGTCCAGCTTGTGGTCTACTAAGATTCCGAGTTCCCTTTCACATGTACTGCTCTCCAGCCAAGTGTCCCCGATACTTTATTTGTGCATTGCATTTTTTCCTGCCCAAGTGTAAGACCTTACATTTCTCTCTGTTGAAATTCAGTCTTTTGCCAGTGATAGAAATCATTGGCACAAAGTTTCATTACAGTATCGCAAGCCATTCAAAAGTTATGAAAATAACTGTTTGATGTGGGGGAAAGTACTCAGCCCTTTCTATTTCTGTGTAGAATGAGAACATCCAA
This sequence comes from Ctenosaura bakeri, assembly GCA_948474755.1. Lineage (NCBI taxonomy): Eukaryota > Metazoa > Chordata > Lepidosauria > Squamata > Iguanidae > Ctenosaura > Ctenosaura bakeri. The sequence continues at coordinate 202,204 of CAOLHI010002366.1, read as the reverse complement.
GTGAATGATGCTGAGTGGCTCTATATGTGAAGTGAGCAACTTTAAATAAATATTTGATGCATTTTAGGGTTTTAGATCTTGAGTAAAGTCCTGGCAGGAGAGCAATTTTTAATGGGGAAGGGTAGTGTTGCTTCCTTTAAGAGACAATCCAGAATCTAAGATAACAGATTTTCCTACAAAAAATATTCAGGAGTAGCTATGTTGGCCATGCAGCAAAAATACAACAAAATCCAAAATCCACAAGCAGTGATAACCTTTTCGGGTTAACTCCAAAGCATAAAGTACATTATGCAAGTTTTCAAAGCTTCACTGGCTTTTTCTTCAAGGAAAGATGCTAAAAACCTTCATGCTGCAGAAGCTTGTGCAATTTGAAAAACATCCCTTTTGTACAAGCTTAGTGACAAAGAATGGTCCCATATATGGAATTCCTACCCTATAAAAATGATTTCAGCCTATGCTTGAGAGAATATACAAAAGATGCTATATAGATGACTGGCAAGCAGTTAACCTAGCATAGCATTGGTGATGTTTGAATTCACTGCCTTGATCCCAATAAAATCCAGAAGCATTTTCTTACAATCTAAAGTATGAAGTTGGCTTCATGGCACTTGCAGAGAGCCCTGCAGCAATTGGATTTCTTCTGAAAGACATTGTGAAAGTGCAAAAGTGGAAACAATCATGCCTTCACAAGTAGAAAAATTCTCAAATATGCCGTAGCTTGCGTCTGACTGAATTTGTTTTACATTTGATGCCATCTGTACTCTGCTATTGGGCCAGGTCTGTGATTTCCCTGCCACCAGCTATGCAGTATTTGAAAGAAGCCAATTCAGGCAAAGAGGATCTAAGACTGACTACAGCCTGAATTATTTTCTCATGCTTAAAAGAAACTAGGGTGTCAACAGTCAACCTATCAACCAGTTAATGGGGGGGGACTCAGAGACATCAGAAATCCAGGAAAATCCATAAGTTTCCAGGGTCTAAACAATGTTAACAAGTGTTCCACTACTGTGGAGGTCAGAAGCAGCTGACAGTCCAAAAGAAACCAGATGGCAATCTAGCAATGATTTAAAAAAAAAAAAAGTTGTACTGTCATCCCTCCGCATTTCTTAGGGCTAGGAGTACAAGACCCTCATGAAAGAAAAAAAGGTGAATAATTCTAGGCCCTCCCAAACCAAATTTAACACACAAAACAGTATGATAACCATATACAACCCACTTTGAGGCACTTTGTGGATTCCTTTGAGGCATCAGAGTTCCTTCCCAAGGCAGAAGTGGGTGGCTGGTGGGGCTCACTGCCGTCTCCACCGCTGCCCCACAACATTTTTAAGAGGGATTTGCAAACCTCATTCCCAGTTTCTCAGCCTTATGAGGCTTGCAGTCCCTATTAAAAATGGCAGAGGGAGGCAGCAGAGGTGACAGCAAATAATCCATGAATAATCAAATCTGAAAAAGCGAAACCCACAAATGTGGAGGGCTGACTGCAATATGGCCCCACACACATACACAAAAACTAATTTCATATACAGCTAGATTGCTATGACATCCTGATTACCCTCTAGAGCAGAACATTGTAACATAAACATGGAAACATGTTCCAGTCCATACAGTGGTGGCCCAAACAAGAAAAACAAAAATAAAGCAACACACCTGACCCATTTTAGGATTATGAAACTGTATTACTGAGATTATAGAACGATGGTAACGTGTGAATTACCATTTTTAACACCCAACATCACTCTGTAAATGCTGAGTAATTACACTTATGGCTTCACCCACGGTTCCTTTCACTATCGCCTACATGAGAGGAGCTCGGCCGGCCGAGGCCAAAGGGCTGCGTGATCCAGCTGATTCTCACAAGGGCCGACCAGAGGCTCACCAGAAAACCCCACGAACAGAAGACGAGGGCGACAGTTCTGCTGGTGCCCCTCAGCGATCTCTGGCCATTTCCGCTCTAGGCTGTTATAGCGCTATCATTCCGCTTTCAACATCCTAGGGCCATTTCCGCACTAGCCTGTTATAGCGCGATGATTCCACTTTCAACACCCTCTGGAATCCTGGGGTTTGCAGTTTCGGGAGGGGCCGGCCGGCCCCTCCCGAAACTGCAAACCCCAGGATTCCAGAGGGTGTTGAAAGTGGAATCATCGCGCTATAACAGGCTAGTGCGGAAATGGCCTATGAAATCCTGGGGTCTACAAACCCCAGAATTCCATAGGATGTTGAAAGTGGAATAATAACGCTATAACAGCCTAGTGCGGAAATGGCCTGTGTTCAGAGGCGTGCTGACTCCTACATCGGAGGTGGCATAGTTTGTGATGTCCATGCTAGCCGGCCTTCTCCTCTCCCCAGTTCCTCTCGCCAACTTTTAATCTCCTCTTCAAGCCCCTTCTCTGCTCGGCGCTTACCATGATGAAGACCGAAAGATGACCCCTTCCCCACGCAGCTCTTCCACCGTCTTCTCCGGCTCCCTTCCGCGCCCGAGGCTAAGTCCCGCCTTCGCCCCGCTTTGCCGGCAGGCAGTTGCCCAGGTTCCGATGTTGCGATTGGGCAATGTTTCACTGCCAATCAAAAATCTACCTATCCGAGGATTTGTTAGGCGAGGATGTGAAGAGTCATGGTTTATAGCCATAGAGATATTGAATGAGGAACGAATGTTACTATCAGAGATATACACTTCCGGGTTTGTTTCTGAAGGCCATTCTCAGGCCGCTACACAGGCCATTTCCACACCACACTGTTATAGTGCATTATTCCACTTTCAACATCCTATGGAATTCTGGGGTTTGTAGTTTAGGGAAGGGTATTTAGAATTCTCAGCCAGAGAGCTCTTTGGCTTCAGTAAACTACAAACCCCAGAATTCCACAGAATGTTGAAAGTGGAATAATGCACTATAACAGTGTGGTGTGGAAATGGTCACAGTTACAGTGCTTTGAGTCCACTTTCGACATCCTATGGCTCTGAAGTTGAGGGAGGGGCCTTTAGAATTCTCAGCCAGGGAGCTCTTGGGCCTCAGTAAACTACAAACCCCAGAATTCCACAGGATGTTGAAAGTGGAATAAGAGCACTATAACATTTGTAGTGCAGGAATGGCCTCAGATTATAATCCACAGAAAAAGAGGAAATTGAGTGTTGTAGATCTTATTTTCATGCTGTTTGTGGAATGGGAATAATTTTGTGAACTTTTTAAACTCAATACCATTCCATGCATACAACATTACAGCTTAAAAGATGCGGCTTGGGTGGGTTCAGCTTTCCAGTGAGCAAACCCACCCAAACCAAGCAAAATATGTCTCCAGCTGCAGCAAAAAGTCCATCTATCTACTTAAACCTTCAAGAAGAACAACTAACAATGGCCATTTCCGCACTACGCTCTTATAGCGCGATGATTGCACTTTCAACATCCTTGGAATCCTGGGGTTTGCAGTTTCGGGAGGGACCGGCCGGCCCCTCCCGAAACTGCAAACCCCAGGATTCCAGAGGATGTTGAAAGTGCAATCATCGTGCTATAAGAGTGTAGTGCGGAAATGGCCAATGAGAAGCGATGCAACTTCCCAGTGTAGGCAGAATCTTCTCTCTTTCTTCTTTTCTTATTGTGCGTGGAAGGAGGCGTGTGCACACGTATATGCGTACAACACACACGGATACTAGACTTGCAAGCTATCACTTACTATAAGAGATGTCTCTTATTTGAGAGCCAAAAGCTTGTCCCTTGTTATAAGATGCCCCGTATTGTAAGGGATGCCCCTTACTTGAGTTTTTTCTTTTAAACAGACTAAATGAGATTTCTAAAAAATCTATATAGTCCATCCATAAAGACAGAAACATGTACATCATGCAGTTTATGAAAATGGACAATGTACACATTTTACAAAAAGTACACAGCTCAGTCCACACAGATGTTGCCACCGCTGAATATAATGAGAAGAGAGCATTCGCAAATTCTGGTATTCCCAGGGGTTCCTTGGATGAGACCCCTGCATATATTGGAGGACCCACTGTAAACTAGAAAATTGGGCACAAATTAATAAAATGAAATGCAGCAAAGACAAATGCAAAAATCTACATTTAGGCCACAAAAGTCAAACACACAGGTATAGGATGGCAGATACACAGCTCAGCAGTACTACATGTAAAAAGGACTTTGGATTATTGTTAATCATAAACTGAACATGAGCCAGCAGTGTGAAGCTGCAGCAAAGAAAGTGAATGTTATTTTAGCCTGTGTTAACAGAAGCAAAGTTCCCAAGTAGAGGGAAATAATAATTCCATGATATTCTGCATAGTCAGACCTCATCTGGAATACTGCATTCAGTCCTGGATGCCTTATTTTAAGAAGGATGTGGAGCAGGTTCAGAAAAAGGCAACAAGGATGATCTGTATGGGGAACAAAACAAATGAGGAAAGATTGAAAGAGTTTGTCATGTTCAGCTTAAAGAAGACTGCGGTGTGGCATGATTGCCCTTTTTAAATACTTCAAGGGCTATCACTGGGGTGGGGGCAGAAGAAAGGCCTCTTCCCTGGTGCCACAGAGGGTAGGACCAGATCTAATGAAGATACAGGAGAGCAGATTGAGATTGAATATTAGAAGTGCCTTCTGAACTGTAAGGCCATTGCCGCACTACACTGTTATAGTGCTATTATTCCACTTTCAGCATCCTATGGAATGCTGGAGTTTGTAGTTTAGGGAGAGGCCTTTAGCATTCTCAGCCAGAGAGCTCTTGGGCCTCAGTAAACTACAAACCCCAAAATTCCACAAGATGATGAAAGTGGAATAATAGCACTATAACAGCGTAGGGCGGAAATGGCCTAAGAGTGCTTCAGCAATGGAACCAATTGACTAGAGAGACGGTGGGGTCTCCTTCTCTGGCAGTCTTCAAAGAGAGGCTGGACAGCTACCTCCTGGGGATATTTTAGCTGGAGAGCATTCATTGAGAGAGGACTGGATTCGATGGCCCAGGAGAACCCTCCCAACCCTATGATTTCTACTGTTCTCTTTTGCTATTTTGAAAATCTGGCAGCATTAAGACACTCACACACACACACTGCTGCCTAATCATATACTAAAACCCTGGTTTTCTTCTCCGAGAGTTTCTATAGGTAGCTCTCCTTTCCACTGAGGGAGACTAAAAATTAACTCCGAGCGGGAGAAAATAATTTAAATAAATAGGGAACCGTGTTTCTCAATGGTTAAGTCAATTCACAGCTCTATGGTCCCATCTCTATGGGAAGTGCCCCGAAGCACGATGGGATAGCGGAAGCTTCCGCCTTCGGGTCTGACAAGCCACAGAGATGGCAACAGGTAGAAGAGGCCCAGCTTTTTCCGTATGACCAGTTCCCGGCTTCACTTTGAAGAAGCCATTTTTAACGTTGAGGGAGCCTGTGAGAGCTGCCGAAAAATTTTTTATTGGAGGGATGGTTAGGTAGTAGCCTGTGTTATTATAAATATAAAATAAAAGTCTGGCCCCGTATTCCTTCACATGGTAGTTCAAGTCTTCTTTTTAGTGTTTTGTTTGAGTTTTATTTTCAGTTTGGAATCCCAAGCTTCCCCCCACCCCAATAGCTAGTCACCGTTGTAGTTGTAATTAAAAGTGATGTTTTGCTTACCGGGTGCAAACAATAACTGAAATTGTTGTTTTACATTAGTGAAATACTTGGATGTGGCCGGCTGCGGGTCTTCGGCCTCCTTCCATCCCCCTTGTCTCACCACTTCACACAAGCAAGAAAGGGCCACTGCCTGGATATGCAAAATCTGCAAAGGAGGTCCCCCCAACCAGCAAAAAGCGGTCGCTTCTGGGCCCAAGCAGCACTGCTACCGTAAAGGCCATTTCCGCACTAGACTGTGGCCCTTTCCACACGGGGAAAATAAATCGTTTCCTGACGGTTTATTTCGGGTCCGCCTCAAAGCGGACATTTTTCACCACGTTCCACACGCATGCAGCCTGTACCGTTTTAATTTGCACCCCATAGTACACATGTTACCTGTCCACTTTTGCGCGTTATGCGCTTAAAACCACAGCCAGAAGGCCCCTGCAGGGCACACCAGGGTCCCGACAATCCCCCAAACCCCCCAAACCCTGTTTTTCGGCGCGAAAGCGCTTACCTGCAAGCTTTTTCCCCTTTCCTAGCTGCAGGAAAATGCTTTCCAAAAACGCTGTCCGAGACCAAAAAACATGGCGCCTTCCAGCTCTCTGTTGGGGCGGAGCAACCGTTGACGCTGCGCGAGCCCATGGCCTGCCCACCAATTACGTCATGCACGAATCGGCCCGTATTTTTGCTTCCACACATCCGGGAACGATGGATATAGAGCGATACAAAAAAAAAGACCACCTTCTCTCCCAGTTTTTAAAAAGACCGCACGCTGACCGATGGTGCCGTCTCCATGCGATTGAACGTGTGGAACCTCAAAATTATGTCTGACCCAGTGCACTCCAAGGTGTGGACTACGTCCTTCGGAGGTCGCCCCGCTCCGATTTATTTTCCCCATGTGGAAAGGGCCACAGTGTTATAGTGCTATTATTTCACTTTCAACATCCTATGGAATCCTGGGGCTTGCAGTTTAGGGAGGGGCCTTTGAGCAAAGTGGCATAATGGCACTGTAACAGTCTAGTGCAGAAATGGTCCAAATATACCACAGTTTGCCACGGGAATTCAAATGGACACTCTAAGGGCTCCCTGAAGCCACACATAGACCTATTCCTTTACAAAGTGCACAACTTCAAGGAATTGTTCAGCAGAATCCTCCAAGCAATAGAGGTGCTTGGAGGGGGTTGGATCCAGACAGTGGGAGTTAGTGGCTTAGTGTTAATGAGCTTTGTGCTAGCTTTAATAGACCTATAGAACGTGCTGAACCTGCTTAAGAATCATAGAATCATATTAATAAAATATTTTGCATAGAATCATAAAAATGTAGAGTTGGAAGAGACCACACAGGCCATGCAGTTCAACCCCCTGCCATGCAGGAACACCCTCAAAGCACTCCCGACAAGAATAGAATTCAGAACCTTGGAAAGCTCCTTTAAAGCCTGGAGTGGATTCACCACACTACAGACATCGCAGTCATCAGCCACCACTGGGATCCAGAATCTTCAACCATGCAATGTTTGTTCCTCTAAGTGTTTCAACCAGCTGGTGGCACTTCAGTATCTCACTTTTAAGAAACTTCCATCCATTGTGAACTCCCTTCTCTTTTAGCATTTCTGCCCATGGGATCACTCCCAGTATTTCCCTGAGTTTACTGAAATCAGCTTTCTTAAAGTCTAGAATGCATATCTGACTATGCTTGGCTTCCCCTTTCTGTTGTATAATAAACTCCAGGAGAACATGGTCAGTTCCGCGTAAGGATCCAGCCACCTCCACGCCATTAACCAGGTCATCATTGTGGGATAAGATCAAATCTAAAATAGCTGTTCCCCTTGTTCCCTCTTACTTATTCTGGACAGTGAAATTGTCTGCAAGGCAGACCTGATACTCTTGGCAGAATTTGACTTCCAACAAATATCAGGATAGTTGAAATCTCCCGTTACTACTACATATTTCTTTTCTGAATATTTCATCATCTGTTTCAGGAAGATATCATCCAGTCCTCAGTCTGGTTTGAAGGTCTGTAGTAGATCCTACAACAGAGCTTTCCAAACTTTTCATGTTGGTGACACACTTTTTAGACATGCATCATTTTGCAACACGGTAATTCAGTTTTACTAGCAAACCAGAGGTTAAACTAACCCCTTATAAGAGATACAGACACATACATAAATTGTAATAACAAAATGTATGGGGACACAGTATACCTTATGAAAACCTTTCATATATTTTTAAAAATATACAATTTATAAATAACATACAGTTCCAGGATTGTAGGTGACACACCTACACACTTCAGGCGACACACTAATGTGTCATGGCACACCATTTGGAAAGCCCTGTCCTACAATGACATCATTGCTGTTTCTCTTCCCTTTAGTTTTTACTCAGATGCTCCCAGCCTGGCTTCCAGGATTTACCGTAAGTCATGGATCTCTTCACAAGTGTAATTGTATTTGACATATAGAGCTATTCCTCTTTCTTTCCTTTCTGGTCTATTTCTCTGAAGTAGGTTATACCACTCTGTTGTGACATTCCAATCATGAGACTCATTCCACCAGATTTCAGTAATACCTGCTATGTCATGGTTGCTCTGCTGTGCTACAAGTTCAAATCCATCCTGTTTATTGCCCTCCCCAACCTGTTTGAGGCCTTAAATGAACTTTCTTATTAATGACTGGCTAGTCATTTAGATTTCTTAAAAAAGACTTTTTCTGGTCTAAAATAAAATTGTGTGTGGGGTGGGTGCATTCTCTTTAGAGAATGGTCAGTGAAATGCATTGGTTTGATGCCTTCCAAATGGACATTTAACAACAATGCTCATTTGGAAGGCACGAAACCAATGCATCAAGTCAGCTTATGGTGTCTCTATGAATGAGGGACATCATTGTCATACAAGACATCATGTCATCAACAGCCTTTCTCATATCCTCTAGACTCAGGGCTTTGGCTTCCTGATTTAGTCCATCCACCTGTAATGCATCTGTAATTCATCATATACTGCTTTCCTTTCCTTTCAGCTGTGAGCATGTCAACATATGAACATCCTTTTGGCTTGAGTCCAGTTGTGGACTCAATAGCCACAGTGCTGCTTGTACTTGTCATCTGCTCTTTCCCAGTAGCTTGTTGAGTGCCTTCCAACCTGGGAGTCTCATCTTCTGGCACTTTCTGTCGTTTTATTTTGCATTGTCTGATCATATGGTCCTCTGAAAAAAAAAAAAAAATGTTAAAAAATCCCTTTCTCCCAAAATGTTTGTAAATTAGCTTTTAGAGGGCACCACTCAATTTGATAATCGTTATTGGAAGTTGCATTTTGCATTTTTTTTTCTCAGTGCTAAAAAGTACATTTTTGTGAGATGTTGTCTTGAAACAACCTAGGAGCAATTGGATTATGAGACTACATACTTTAGCATAGATCTATGCAGGGACGATATATAAAAGTCAAAGTTTGTCTGTTGTCTGTGTCAGGCAAAGACCTCATACGATTGGCTGGCTGTGAAGATTCTATGGAATCCTGGGGTTTGCGGTTTAGAGAGGGGCCTTTAGAATTCTCAGCCAGAGAATAGGCCGTTTCTATGGAGATGAGGCCTAGCAGCAAGGAGGAGGGCAGTGTGTTTCCTCAGGAACCCAACTTATGTATGTTAGTAACTCTGACTACAAATTGGAAATATGGGGGAAAGTGACAGGTACTGGGCAGGGCAGTTCAGGGAATTAAAGACACAGAATCTCAAATCTTTCTAACACGTATTACGGTATCTATGAGAAAATAAACCCCTGGGCACGGCCAGGTATGTACCCTAGTTGAGGAATAAAACGCCTTGGGGAAGGAAAACGTGAGCGTCCCTGGGTGGGCTCGAACCACCAACCTTTCGGTTAACAGCCGAACGCGCTAACCGATTGCGCCACAGAGACCGGCTTGCCGCTTTGAAGTACCAGGGAAGGATAGCTAACTGAATGACGGCAGACCGTTCTGGACTCTGCCGCTGGAGGCAGAGCAGAGAGCAGGAAAAGGTGATTCACACCAAGCGCACAACAAAGGCATGGTAAGAACGGGGTTAATGCAGGCTCAGTATTTGGGGCTTTTTCCCCCCTTCCAAATATCCCCCCCCCAAAGTCCTTGCTAGGTATTTGTAGACACGATGGTTAAGATAACAATCTGCTATTCAAAAAGAGGATCGTCTGCTACCAACCCCGGATCAAACGCGATTTAACGCGTTTCCACTGAGACGGTTGGCCCTCGCAATGGGAGGGAGGAACGCACCCCTTCGTCTCTTCTGCTCCGATATATTTGGAGGGGGGCGTCAATCGGCCTCCCACCCCCTTCCCTGCGTGGAAAAAAAAGAGCCTCTGCGTTCTGACACTTCGCGGCGCCAGGCTCCGGCTCCACGCGTGTTGCGGTTTGCCGCGTTCCCCACGGTCCCGGAGAGGGGCCTCCCCATTTCCGCACTAGGCTGTTATAGCGGGATGATTCCACTTTCAACACCCTCTGGAATCCTGGGGTTTGCAGTTTCGGGAGGGGCCGGCCGGCCCCTCCCGAAACTGCAAACCCCAGGATTCCAGAGGGTGTTGAAAGTGGAATCATCCCGCTATAACAGCCTAGTGCGGAAATGGCCTGCTGGAGACCGAGGAGGTCCGGTCCCTCCCTAAACGACAAACCCCAAGATTCCATAAGATGTTGAAAGTGGAATAATAGCGCTATAACAGTCTAGTGAGGAAGTGGCTCCCTTGGAAAGGAGGGCATACAGAGCGCGTGTTAATCTTTGTAGTCTGTGTTGTCCAGTTTTAAATCGTTTTGCTGAGGGTCCTCGCTTTGAAATTTGCAGGTCTAAGCGGCATACAAATCTTTCAAAATAAATAAATAACACAAAACTCCCCACCAAGACTGGACCTCCCCGTTACCTATTACTCCTACCCCATCGTTCTTTCTCTCTCTCTCTTTCTGGAGAGTTTCATCCTACTTCTTAACATTGCTTTTCTCTTCTCCATTCATATCCATAGAACAAAATTCATCACGACAAAACCAAATTTCGCGGTCCCTATCCTTTTGCGACCCTCTCCCCCGCCATGCAAGTCCAGGAGCCCGGGTTTTCCTTTTTCCATCCTCGCCCTGCCCTCTCCAACTTGAAGAGCTAGATCCAGATTTAGGCCATTTCCGCACTAGACTGTTATAGCGCTATTATTCCACTTGCAACATCCTATGGAATCCTGGGGCAAAACCACTGAACTGGCAAAACCACTTCTTGAGTATTCCTTACTTAAGAAAACCCTACGAAATTCATCGCCATAAGTCAAACGGCGACGTGAAGACATACATGCACACACACCACCTTAATTTCAGTTCAGCTCCGCTAGGATTTCTAGCACGGTTTGGAGCGGCTGAGATCTTGATATGGCTCACAGAGCTGCCCGGAGAAAGGTGCGTCCTCGCCCTCATCATCGCTCCTTTCAGCCATTCAAGACAGCCTGTGGACTAATAAACCAACTTTTCCCTTCTTGCCTGGCCGTTTTTGTGGAATGAATGAACTACGTCTACCGATCCGAGTCAATCTCTGATTATTATAGTCCGAGGATCAGCGGCTTTGGACGCCTTCTCTTCCGTCTTTCGCCCAGTTGCGCTAAGTAGGTAGGTAAATAAACAAATAAATACATACATACTGTAGCTTTGTTTTTGAGTTGCTGCCATTGGCAAGACTGAGGTCATTTCCGCACTAGACTGTTATAGTGCTATTATTCCACTTTCAACATCCTATGGAATCCTGGGGTTTTCAGTTTTGGGAGGGGCCTCAAAGGGTTTTTCAAAGGCCCCTCCCTAAACTGCAAAACCCCAGGATTCCATAAGATGTTGAAAGTGGAATAACAGCACTATAACAGTCTAGTGCAGAAATGGCCTGGAAGTCTGAAGACTGGAACCTGAGGCTCAGTGAAGCAGGTAGCAGACAACCAAGTCCTACTCCTTTTTACTGGACTGTACCACTTTGGGTTACTGGCATGGAAAAGCATTGCTTGTTTCCATGATCCCCCTTCCCATGCCAACAACTCCTTCACACACACAAAAATAAATAAATAAACAGAGAAAAAATAGCGTCTCAGAAGGCAGGCTAAGACAAACATTTCTTCCTTAGGATGTTAAAGTTTTTTGTTTTTGTTTCTGTTTTGAGTTGAGGAAAATTGTTCTCCCACTTGTAGTCCAAAGTGGTACAGTCCAGGAAAATGTGGGTCAAGTGAATTTGCTCAAAGAACAAACCGGCCCGGTTGCTTGAAGGAATTGTTGCAAATGGTACACGAAAAGAATTACAAGTCTGTAAACAATGAGGGGAGGGGTTTGAAAGGTAAGAGAAGAAAAATGGTTTTAAGTCTTTGGGGTGGGGGAAATCTAGGTAGAAATATTTTTGGGTGATTGCTCTGGTCAGGCCCGGACTTTAACGAGTCTCCCAAAGGGCAGAGTTTTCACAAGTTTCTCTTGTCAGCTACATAAAAAAGTTCTGCCCCGAAGGCTAACATAGTAACCCAGTCGGTAAGGATGAAATTAATAGAATCCGGCCTTGCAAACAAACAAACAAACAAAAAAAGATTTGAAAATCCCAATACACCAATACATGGAAGAGTTACACTTTGGACCACAGTTAGTAGATTCTCCAGTCAACGTGGCTTCTTCGAGAAGTTTGCTGGTATGAGACAACAAAGTAACTTTTCCAAGCTCTGGAAAAAAGTTCGTTTCTAGGCAATCCATCCCATTCAGCCTCCCTAAACTCAGTGGAGCTCAGTTCTGACTAAATATAGGCCGTTTCCGCACGAGGCTGTTAGAGCGCGATGATTCCACTTTCAGCCTCCTATGGAATCCTGGGGTTTGCAGTTTCGGGAGGGGCCGGCCGGCCCCTCCGAAACTGCAAACCCCAGGATTCCATAGGAGGCTGAAAGTGGAATCATCGCGCTCTAACAGCCTCGTGCGGAAATGGCCATAGAATCGCAAGGCACAGAGTGCATTTCGTTCATCAAAATATTTTTCGCCCGGCTTTTGCTGACTTTTCCGCGGTTGAGGAGGGCCCACGATGTGGAAAATATTATTCCCTTTCTCCCAAAGAATTTGGTATCTTCAGCCAAGAGAGACCTAGTTTGCGAACCAAGGCTGTGATTAGCAATTACAGACTTCCCCCTGCGGTCCTTAAAATGAAAGGGCACTTCTTCTTGTTTTTATTAATGCGGTCTCGGTTCTCAATGTACTGAAGAAGATTCACAAACAAGCAGTCCGGTGAGTGGGTGATCAGTATTTTCAAAATTTGAAGAACTTTGAGACTAACTTCGAGTTGGCACCGCTGAGAGATCTTTCCGGATTTTATTTGCAACAGGGAAAGAGGAATCGGCTGGTTTACTGGTTCAGCGAAGGGAAGATGATTTATGAAGTAGGTTGCCGGGAATACATTGTTCTCCATGTATGGAATTTTTTTTTCATTATTCTTCATTTATCTTTGCATTCAGCGGTAGTCTTACGAGGAGAAAGGGTAACTGCTACGTGCAGAAAACTAGAATAGCGAAGGTAAAACTAGGCGGAAGCAGTCTCCTTGGTAAGCTAGCTTTCTGCGTGCGGGGAATTTTGTTTCTTCGGAGACTTGTAGAGGTAAAAACTATAAATAGCCTTTATCCCTCAAGTGGACTGAATTTACAAACAGACCTCATCCTTCTGTAAAATAAAAAGGGTTCAAAAAGAACACGGCTTGGAAAAGTTGGGGTTTACCGTAGGGCGACACCTGGACACCTCCAACTAGTGTGGTGAGGGATTCCAAGAGGAGTAGTCCAAAAAGTAACTTTCCTAAGTTCTGGAACCCAAAAGATTATGCTTGCGGTTTCGATTCTCGCGGCTTTGGCCAGAAAGAGCCAAAAGCATAGAGCACGGGACTCTGTTAGCCCAAGCTGTACCCTTATTTCCACATCTGCAACTGGGTGGAAATTACTCCTGAGTGAACTTGACTTAGGACCGTTGGGGATATTTTTGGCAAGGACGCAAGCTTTGGAGTTATACTTCATTCTTCGTCGCGTGGTGAACAAACCGCTGCTAATAGACCGCAGCCCTATGCGCGCGCCCGCTAGCTAGGAGGGATTGTCTCCTCTTTCTACTCAACACAGCCCTGAGCCGTTACATTTCCGCACTACAGTGTTATAGTGCTATTATTCCACTTTCAAAATTATGTGGAATTCTGAAGGTTGCAGTTTACTGAGGCCAAAGAGCTCTCTGGCTCTAAATGCCCCTCCCGAAACTGCAAACCCCAGGATTCCATAGGATGTTGCAAGTGGAATAATAGCGCTATAACAGTCTAGTGCGGAAATGGCCTTGGACGGAAGAAGGCAGGAAGAATAGGGCGCCTTAAGTCTACCCCCCAGAGAGCCAGTGTGGCCTAGTGGTTTGAGCGTTGTACCACGACCGTGGAGACCAGGGATCATTCCCCGCTCGGCCATGGAAGCCCACTGGGTGACCTTGGGCGCGTCACACACTCTCGGCCCCAGAAAACCCTATGATAGGGTCGCCTTAGGGTCGCCATAGGTCGGAAACGACTTGAAGGTACACAACAGCAAATGTACCCTCGCTGCGTAATCATAACAGTTTGATCCCTTTTCAACTGTCATGATTTCAGCCCATGGAATCCTGGGATTTTTAGTTTTGTGCGGTACTTAGAATTTATAGACGGCAGGATGACAGCATAGCACTCAGATAGGCAATTCTAAACTGCAGATCCCAGGATTCCCTTGAATGGAGTCATGAGGAGTAAAACTGGGATCCAAGAGCAATAGCTGCGTGGTTTGGTAACACGTTTTGCTGAAGCACTCAGCGCAGACAGCCAGGAAAATTCCTGTTCTGTTCATACTTACTCGCTGGGAGCAAGTTTAATTAAATTTGTTTGGACTTACTTTTGAGCAGATGCGCGGCCAAACAAGTGATGAACGTGTAGTGTTATCGGCACTGGCCTGTTATAACGTGATGATTCCACTTTCAACATCCTCTGGAATCCGACTGGCCCCTCCCGAAACTGTAAATCCCAGGATTCCAGAGGATATTGAAAGTGGGATCATCGCGTTATAACAGGCTAGTGCGGAAATCGCCCTGCCTGGTTGCGGATTTTCTACGGAAAGGTAAAGAAGCTTTCAAAACCACTGACGAGACCCTTACTCGAAAGCCGCCCCAAAGATTCGGGTTTACTGCGGAGCGTGAGTGGCGTGGAAACCGCACCACCCGAAGAACCGGGGAAACCATCAGGAGTCGCTTTCTGGGCCGAGGTTGAGGGAGTTTCTTTCTTTTATTATTATTTTTTTACTACAATCCCCAGAATCCCCATGCTGGGTTGGGTGGGAGTCCCCCCAAAACATGGCTTTTCCCAGCTTCGCCTCTGATGTGAAGTTATCATAGAGGGAATTGCTGCCATTGGACTGAAGCCCAGGTACTCCATCTTCGTTCCTATGGGGCACTGAATTGGAATCCTGGTCCATTTCCGCACTAGTCTGTTATAGCGTGATGATTCCATCATCCTCGGCCCCTCCCGAAACTGCAAACCCCAGGATTCCAGAGGAGGTTGAAAGTGGAATCATTACGCTATAACAGGCTAGTGCGGAAATGACCCTGACCTCTTTTATCGCTAGGGCTGAGTCCTGGTATCGCCACACCTCTCCACTTCCACTTCCCGGCCCGGCCCAGCGCTGCTGCGCCTGTCGATCGCCCCATGGATCCCCGACTGTCATTTGAAAAGAGGTCCCCAGTGGGTGCTCAAAGTCCCGCGCATGCAGGAGGCACATCCCGAAGTGCTTTCGGAGCAGGAATTTGGAGCACAGGATCAGGGGCCATTTCTGCACTAGCCTGTTAAAGTGCTATTATTTCACTTTCAGCATCCTATGGAATCCTAGGGTCTGCAGTTTAGTTGCAGTTTGCAAACTCCAGGATTCCATAGGATGTTGAAAGTGGAATAATAGCACTTTAACAGGCTAGAGAGGGAATGGTCAGGGTCTCCCTCAGCGGGGGCGGAGTCCCCAAAACAGGTGTACCCTCTTTTGAAGGAAGGGAAGCAAGACGGAGCCCCGTCTAAATGGAAAAGGACCAGGAAGACATTGCCAAGACACAGATGAACCTCTCCCACGTTTTAACAACTGGAGAAGAGATGTGTCCCTCTGTGCCCCACAGGTACTTCTGGGGGGTACACGAGGGAGGGTGTTCTCGGTGGCTGCTCCCAGATTCTGGAACTCCCTTCCTAGAGAGGTTAGAGACCCTTCCCTAAGCAAACGAAGACCTTTCCCCTTTTGCCAGATCTTTGAAGGCTGGCTGCTCAAAGCTCATCTCTTGTTTTCTTTGAAAAGTCTGGGTTTTAACTCGTTCAATTCTATGACTGGTCTAACTATATGTTTAAAATTTGTATACGGTATAAATTTCAAAGCTGTATCTCTTTGCAAGCCACTTTGAGTCCCGGTCTGAGAAAAAGGCGTTATAAAACTAAATATAATAATAATAGCTATAATAATAGCTATGATAATGCAATAATAAGAATAAGGATAACAACAATGATGTTATTATCCTTTTCCTGTGAGGGAAGGAATGATGGGAGTTACAGTCCAACACACCTAGAAGACTCCGGTTTAGGGAAGGTTCTCTCTGAACAGGCCGTGTAAAATATGCAGACTGCCTTTCTCTGGATGTGCAATTCCCTTCCATCTCATCAGGTCCTTTTTACTCTGGGATAGGACCCACCAGCCATCTTCCTATTGTTCTTCTCCTCTTGGAAGCAGACAGAAAACCCGCTCGTCCTTCACTGCTTGCAAGAACCGAACCGGTCCTGGCCCTGTCTGGTTTCTTGACCCGATCCACCTCTTCCGTTCCGCTTACGAACCGATTCCAGCCTCGGCTGATCTTCAAAAATACGTCAAAGGAGGGATTTGTCACAGAATAATTTCCCCGCCCACCCAAAAAAATAGTCTGTGGGGAATGCCTAGTCCTGATCTCTTTCAGTTTCAGGAGAGACAGACCCAGGTCCATTGTTCTGACGATCTAGAGAACGGAGGGTAGGACCCTCCCCCCAGTGCAGTGACATTCATTGCTGGTGGGATCATCACTCACCTGAGAGATCGAGATTTATTTTTATTTTTTTTTACAACTTTGCGCCCGCCCCGAAAGGTATTTTGCCCCTGGCTTGCCCTCCCCGAGACTTTTTCAGCAACGGGGCCGCCGCTGCCCCCGTTGCAGCCCCACCAGCGCCTCCCCCGCGAAGCGCCGCGCGGCTCTTCATTCACCGGCCAAATTGCCCTGCGAGGACGTGACGTCACCGTGACGTGGAAATCAATTCATCCCCCCCCTGCTCGAGCCGAACCGGGTTGGCGCGCGCCTCGGGTTCCCTCGCTGCCCGCGTCGGGTTCAGGGGCTCCTTGCGTCGCTCCAGGATCGGACTCCGGGGACCCGGGGGCTTGGCGCCCAGACGCTGATGGCCACTGCCTAAAAGCACGGGATAGATCGGAAGCGAAAGGGGAAACCAAGGGCCTTTCCGCACTACACTGTTATAGTGCTATTATTCCACTTTCGACATCGGATGAAATCCTGGGGTTTGCAGTTGGGGAGGGGGTAGAATTGTCAGCCGAGAACTGGTCTCAGTAAACTACAAACCCCAGAATTCCACAGGTTGTTCAAAGCGGACTAATAGCGCTATAACAGTGTAGTGCGGGAAGGCCCCCAGATAACTAGTCATTAATTGGTTAATACCGCTTTGCTTCAAAAGGCTTAACCCATCGGGGGTAGGAATTTCCTTAGTTCTGGACAACTGGGAGTTATCGTTAGTTAGGATCGCATGTGTCCAGCCCACAACTCATAGGATTAATTAATCTTGCCATCTCTGCCACCACGCTTTCACATGACACAGGCCATTTCCGCACTAGCCTGTTATAACGCGATGATGCCACTTTCAACATCCTCTGGAATCCTGGGGTTTGCAGTTTCGGGAGTGGCCGGCCGGCCCCTCCCGGAAATGCAAACCCCAGGATTCCAGAGGATGTTGAAAGTGGAATCGTAGCGCTATAACAGGCTAGTGCGGAACCTTCCACAGAGTTGTGATTCCTCTTTAATTGCCGTAGCAGCTTCCTATGGAATCCTGAGGTTGTGATTTGGAAATGCGCTACAGCTCTCTGGCTAAGAATTCTAAGTACTGTACTCCCTCTCCAAAAATCTGCATATCCCAGGATTCCACAGGATATTACCAGGGCTGTTACAGTGCAATTATAGCGCTATAATCATGCCTGCGAACTGGAGGATCCACACCGGACGAGTCCCTCGGAATCTCCTCAGTTCGTGGAGATACTAATCGCTTGAAATCCACGACTACACGACTTGTCCCACACTTTTGCGCACTAGACCGTTGTAGCACTCTTGTTCCACTTTCAACATCCTATGGTTTGCAGTTTAGGGAGGGGCCGTCGAAAGTGGAATAATAGCGCTAAAACAGTCTAGTGAAGAAATGATACTAGGCTGTTATAGCGCTATGATCCCACTTTCAACATCCTATGGAATCCTGGGGTTTGCAGTTTCGGGAGGGGCCGGCCGGCCCCTCCCGAAACTGCAAAACCCCAGGATTCCATAGGATGTTGAAAGTGGAATCATAGCGCTATAACAGCCTAGTGCGGAAATGGCCGATGAAACCGAGAAAAGAACCGATCCGCCATCGTCGTGAGTATTGCCGCGAGTCAGTCACTGTAAACAGACTAGTGGCTGTTTAAAATAACCTTGAGTTTTTCTCAACACAAGCAGGTTTTTGACCAGTAACTGTATTAGTGCCCAGAACGCTTACAAATAACAAAGTGAGTGGCTTTGATTTAGGCTCCAATAGAATGGGCGGCGCTCCACCAAAAACATATTCCGTAATAAATTGGCTCGTCTTTAAGGTATCACAGAACACTTCGTCGTTTTGCCGCTACAGGCTAACAGGGCTTCCTCCCTGGATCTTCGGAACCGGAGCCACTGAGGAACAAGGTTCGGACTCAAGTTCCAAGAATCCGATAACCCTCTTCTCTAGGGAACGATTTCAAACGTGGACTGGGAGAACGAAGCTTGCAATAAAGCAGAATAAAGTGAATTGTTTTAACAGAGAAAGAAAAGACCTGTTCAGAAATGTGCACCGTGGTAAAATGAACGTTTAAAAACTGTCTGGACGCTTTTTCATAAAGCAGGATTTTCAAAATACGGTCAAGGTGACATTTACAGTCCCTGACGCTCCCCCCGCAACGTTTTAATCTGACTTAATTTCCGCACTAGACTGTTATAGCGCTATCACTCCACTTTCAACAGCCTATGGAATTCTGGGGTTTCCAGCCTCGAGGCCCCTCCCTAAACTGCAAACCCCAGGATTCCATAGGGTGTTGAAAGTGGAATGATAGCGCTATAACAGACTAGTGCGGAAAAAGCCCCTCTGCTCGTGGTCTTCCGGGATGATGCCTTCCGCATCGCCTTGCTGGGCGCTTTGGAGTTTGCAGTCTAAAGTCTGCCGGTTACAACACAGGTCTGGAATGTCTCCTGACTGTGTTTTAAGTTTCAACCGTACTTCGGATTTTACGCCTTGTTGCTTTAAGCCACACAAGTCTAAGAAAAGACGATTTAAGAAAACAGGGTCCACAGAACTCCTCATTTTATGCCTCCTTGGATTTTTTTTCCCCAACCTTGTTTTATCTATTTCTTTTACCATTCGTTAGGAATAGCAATAGGATGTAAAGGTTATAGTTTATGAGTTCAGACTTTTAATAAACTTTTTCGTATGGGGGAGGCGGTACGTAGCCTATCTCGGGGTCTAAACGCAGCTTGTAGAAGCCATTTGTAAACAGGAAGACCAAAAAAAAATGGTATTTTTTGTAATGTGTTACCCCCAGATTCTCTCTCCTCTTTTGTAATTTTTCCCTAACCTGCTAGTGTTAAGAACTGCGTCGTGGAAAGGTAGCGAGGTTCTCCTTAGGATTCGTCTACACGCGACAACTGTGACTTCTGTTCAGCCCTGGAGCAAAGCCCACTTTCGTACAGGGAAAAGCATCGTGTAAAGCCACCCCGGGTTTACTCCTCAGTAAATGGCATTGGGAGGTTCAAGGGCAGCAATACCTGCGTGTGTGTGGCCATTTCCTCACTAGACTATTACAGGCCATTTCCGCACTTGCCTGTTATAGCGCGATGATTCCACTTTCAACATCCTCTGGAATCCTGGGGTTTGCAGTTTCGGGAGGGGCCGGCCGGCCCCTCCCGAAACTGCAAACCCCAGGATTCCAGAGGATGTTGAAAGTGGAATCATCGCGCTATAACAGGCTAGTGCGGAAATGGCCACAGTGCTGTTATTCCGCTTTAAACTTCCTATGGAATCCTGGGTTTGGCAGTTTAGGGAAGGGCATTTAGAAGTACAAGTTTATTATTAGGGCAAAAAGCCAGCAATTGGAAGAGCATTTAAAACTCTCAGCCGGAGAGCTCTTTGGCCTCAGGAAACTACAAACCCCCGGATTCCATAGGATGCTGAAAGTGGAATCATAGCACTATAACAGTCTAGTGCGGAAATGGCCCTGTGTGCCATCCCATTACACTAGTGAGGAAGCCGCGTCTGGAATTATAGCCTTCATGTAATCACAAAAAAAAAAATGAAATAGTCATGGGGGGGGTGTTCAAACTTTCTTTGGCTCCATGCTGGTGTCTTTTCCTTCCTTCCTTCGCACCTTTCCTCCCCGAAAAGAAGACCCCCCCAAGGCAGATCGGACCGGGAAAAGGACCACAACGCCGCCTCTTTTGTTCCAAGCAGCATCCTCGTACCGAGGTGGCTTTGCTTCGCAACCTCCCTTTTGCTTCCTCGGCGTCGTGGAGTCGGCTGGCGGGGTGGGTGGGTGGGTGGGTGGGGGGAGATCTGGACGATTTTCCAGTCGGGCTGCGCATGGCTTGCGTGGTGGAAGGGAGGCAGGACGGCGGAGTTGTTTGTGTATTGTCTGCATGCGAAGCGTGTCTGTCTGGAGAGGGAGGCGGGAGAGGATCGCCGATTCTGCCCCCCTCCCAGCCCTCGCCCACCGGTCTGCCTTCTCTCCCCCCCCTCCATCCACACTCCGGTGCTGCCTCTTTATTATTATTTTTAAGGGGCTCCGCTCTTTGGCAAACACCCTACAGGCACCAAATCACGTGAGGGCCCCGCGAGGGGGCGGGGCTTGGTGTCCGGAGGAAAGGCGGGCGGGGGAGGGAGGGCCATTTTGTGTCGCTCTCCCGGCCCTCGCTCCCCTTCGCCAGTCCGGCGGCCGGAGGAAGAGGGAGGGACGGCGGGACGGCGCCGCCGCCGCGGACCGGGGTCAAAGCCGGAGGGAGAGGGCTCCGGGCCGAGCCCAGTCGGCGGAAGAGGAGCTGGGGGGTGTGGATCCCTCCCCTTTCCGTCGCGCCGTTGGAGGCTTTGGGGCGCCCCTAGGAGAGGATCCCGGATCAGGTAGGGCGGCTTCGTGTGGCCGAAAAAAAGCCCCGCGTTCCTTGGAGAGCTTCTCCCGCCGTTCCTTTGTGGCGCCCTCCTTCTTCCTCCTTTTTCTCGCTGGTCCTCCCCCGTCCTCGCTGTGTGTTGCTTTCAAGATGGCCGATCCTTTCTCTTCTCTCGCTCTCTGGGCCTTTCCGCACTAGGCTGTTATAGTGCTATTATTCCACTTTCAACCTCCTATGGGATCCCTCCGACCCCTCCCGAAACTGCAAACCCCAGGATCCCATAGGAGGTTGAAAGTGGAATAATAGCACTATAACAGCCTAGTGTGTCTCCAAATTTGTTCGTCTTCTGCGGCTCCGCGTCTTTCTTTGTCGGCGTTGCCTTCGCCAGCTCTCCAGAATGGCCAGGCCGGTTGCTTCAGCTTGAAATCTTAGCAGCCCCCCCTCTCAGATTGCCTCAAACGCCCCCCATACACTGGCATCCACGGAGATCGGCGGATCGTGTGTATGTGTGTCTCGGTTTCCCTTCCCTTCCACCTCCCCGGGGATGGCCAGAGCAGAGAGGTGGCGCGATTCCCAGGGTGGCTGGGTGGGTATATTTGGAGACGGGGGACCTTGGAAGGAGAAGGATCCCAAGAAGCCAGACGGAGCTTTTGACAGCCAGCCTCTGGTCTACGGGGGTCTAGGATAAGGAGGCTCGGCGGTGATAATAATGGCGCCCCCCCCATGCACACGCGAGATTGTGTAGTTGTGGAGGGAAATCAAAATGTCAAGCGTTCCCAGCGCGCAAAGGCGTGCGTAATTGTGCCTGGGGCGCGCAAGCCCCAGTGATCTCGGATGGGGGGTGGGGGTAGGAGCTTGTTGTGGGGGGGCGAGAAGGAAGGAAGGGGAGGATGGGAACTGGAATCATCCCTCTGAAAAGGAAGGGGAGAATGGGAACTGGAATCATTTATCTGAAAAGAAAGGGGAGGATGGGAACTGGAATTATCTCTCTAAAAAAGGTAGCGGAGCGTGGAAACTGGAATCATCCCTCTGAAAGGACTTGCGGAAAGAGGGACAAGAGTCACAACATGGCGCAGTGGATGTGTAGAAAAATTGGGGATGAAGGAAGAAGAGAAATCTTTTCTTTTGCCTCGCGTTGAACCGAAATTCATTATTGTACTTTTCTTTCTTCTTTCTTTCTTTCTTTCTTTCTTTCTTTCTTTCTTTCTCTTTTGGCCCAGGCTGGAGGGGGTTAAAAATCTTGATCTTGAAAATCTAGAGCGAGAAAGGGGTGTGTTTCTGTCATTCCCCAAATCACATGGGAATAGGACTTTTTCGGGGGCGGGGAAAGAAGGGGTTGACAACAGTGGCGGTCCCCAAATCGGCAGAAGGACCAGATTTTCTGGGAAGGGGAGAGAAAAGGTTCGGGGAATGTCGTGGGGAGGGGCTTGAAAAGAGACTGGCGAAGCGAGAGCAATATTTGGGGTTGCCTGTCGCGATAGTTGGCGAAGGGAAGGGGGTGGAGGGAGCCGCACAGAACCTGTGAATGAAAGAGTAGATGTAATGAGAAAGCCAGCTCGCTGCACATTTTCCTTGGTGGCTGCTCAAAAAACCAGCCTCCCAGTTTTGATCACCCTCCCTACCCTCCCTCCTCCCTCCATTGCCAAATTTTTTCTCATTCTGGTTTGTATATATTTTAAGAGCCTCGTATCTGCTGTTCGTTCTCTGTTTAAAAAATAAACGGGACATCAAAACAGTCGTGGAGCGGTGGGCTATTTCTCTCCCTCCCCATTTAAGCTGTTTATCCAATCAGCCCCCCAACCCAAAGCCTGGCTGCTTTGTCCTCCCATCAAAATTCTATTTTTCCACTGCCACAGCCGTAAATTATTCTTCATTAGACAACACAGTCGTCCCTGCAACTATATTCTGTATTTGCACAGTTCCAGGAAGAGAAGGAAGGCTGTCTTCTCCTCTAGAATATAATAAAAATAGGTGGTCCACACTTCCTAGAACTATGGGGAGGGGCTTTTTCTGGATTCTAGATTCCAATATTCCCTTTTGGGCTCTAGTATGAAAAGACTGCCGCTTTCTCTGTAGTTTCATCTAGGACTGGGGCAGCAAAGGAGGCTTTAGAATTAAAGGAATAGATAATTTTCCTGCCCCCAGCCAATTATTGGGTCCTAAATCAGAGGAACAGCTTCCCCACAAACTGATTGCCCTGATTCTAAATTGCCAGGAAGGTACCTTTCACACTACACAGTTATAATGCTATGATTCCGCTGTAACTGCCGTGGTTCCCTCCTATGCAGTCCTTGGATTTAGTTTTTAGGGAAAAGCATTCAGAATTCTCAGCCGGAGAGCTTTAGTGCTTCACCAACTACAAACCCCAGGATTCCACCGGAGGCAGGCAGGGCAGTTAACGTGGAATGAGAGTGCTGTAACTGTGTAATGCAGACGGGCCCCTTGGGGCAGGTAGAAACAGAGAAAAATGGATGGTTCAGTTTTGTGTTTCCCCCTGTAGAACTGGAGGGAGAAGCCCATAGTAAACCTTGTTAAAACCCCTTCTAGAAGGTGAGGGAACGCAGCTTCTAGAGAACCTTGAAAACAAGAGAGAATCCAGTTTTTCTATAGGCTAGACCGGAATAAACATGCGAAGTTAAGTTCCTGTGCCTTAATCCGCGCTCAGGTGGTAAGGAAAGTCCCCCCCCCAACCGGCCTTTTCTCTCCTCCAAGTTGTCTCTTTTCAGCGTTGAAAAATGCGTGCTTTGTTGTTCTTCAAAACCCTTTTGTTTGCTCGATTGCACAATCCATGCCTATTTGCTTGCAAGTAACTCCCATTATCTTCAATAGGATTTGCTTCCAGGTCACTATCTCTAGGATAGCGGCTGATAAGCAATTCCATTAAGCGAGGTGGGGGGCAAGAAATGAGAAGGATCGATCTTGTCCAAAAATGTTGGTAAGCTTGCTTCGCGGCGTTGTTGTGTGCCTTTTCAGTCGTTTCCGATTTATGGCGACCCTGTCGTGCAGTTTTCTTGGCAGAGTTTGTTGGGGGGAGAGGTTCCCTTTGCTTTCCTTTGAGACTGAGGGAGTTGGGGGGTTGCCCAAGGTCATCTAGGGTGTTTCCATGGCGGAGCGGGGATTCGAACCCAGCTCCTCAGAGTCACAGCTCGGCGCTCAAACCACTACACCGTGGTGGCTCTCGCTTCTTTCCTCGGTTGATCCCTTTTTATTACGCTCGGGAACAAAATTATTCTCTGGCATTGATGGATTGCAATTCGTCGTGGCCGTCTAATTCAGCAGAGACTTTGTTGGATTTTTCGTATTTTTTTTTTTAAGAGATGGGGAAAGGGATAGGTTTGGGAGGGGCGGGCGGAGTGGAGCCTTGCAGAGCTGTTGCGGTGTCCTTAGAAAGGGGGCAGCATTTCTCAGCCGTCACCTTGTGGGGCTGCATGTTCCATCATCCCCGCGTAGCAGGCATTATCAATAAGTAAGAAGCGCCACATCAGAGATCGGAGCTTAAGGCAGAGGCCATTTCCGCACTAGCCTGTTATTGCGCGATGATTCCGCTTTCAACATCCTCTGGAATCCTGGGGTTTGCAGTTTCGGGAGGGGCCGGCCCCTCCCGAAACTGCAAACCCCAGGATTCCAGAGGATGTTGAAAGTGGAATCATCGCACTATAACAGGCTAGTGCAGAAAAGTAAAGAGCGATCGGGTTCCTTTGGGGGGATTCGTGTCCGGGGAAGCCCCCCCTAAGCGAGCGGGGGGCACCATTGCTCGCCTTTCGTCCCAAGTGCATTTGCTATGTTGACTTTTCGAGCAGAACTGGAAAAGGGTGAGACTCTGGCCATTTCTACACTAGACTGTTATAGCACTATTACTCCACTTTCAACATCTTATGGAATCCTGGGGTTTGCAGTTTAGCAAGGGGCCTGGCCCCTCCCTAAACTGCAAACCCCAGGATTCCATAAGAAGTTGAAAGTGGAATAATAGCGCTACAACAGTCTAGTGCGAAAATGACCTTACTCTTTGCGGGGGGAGAGTAGAGTCCTTTTCCTATCCATTATCACTGAAACAGCCTTAAATTTGAAAACTCTTGCAAGCACTTACTTCCTCCCAAGTAAGCGCGCACGCAGCATAGACTGCAAACAGCCTTTACTATTCCCATGAGGGGTCCATAACAACCAAACCTTTAATATTTCCTCGTTTTTTATCATTTAGTACCCTTCCCACTGATAATTTCCAGAAAGGCTCAAATATACAGAAAACCCGGTGGTTCAGTTTTGCCAAATCTTTTTTTTTCTCGGCCCCCCTCCCCCCAAAGGCTTTTCAAAGGTCTTCAATGGGGTGCCTGAGCTGTATTTGGCATTGTTCCGGGTTTGGTTTAAAATGATTTTAGATGCTGATTGTTTTAATGCTGTGGCTTGTTTAACTGATTGATTACTGATTTTCACGTCATGTAACTTTGATTTATGTGTGAACCGCCTTGGATCCCATTTGGGAGAAAGAAAGGCGTGGTATAAATTAAACCAACACATAATACATAGGTGGGGAGGAGTTGAGCCCCCTTCCCTTCTCATGTCTAGGACGAGAGGTAAAGTGGGGTAGCTCTTGAATGCCGGGCTTGGCGCCGTGGGCAGAGAGAGGCTGGCTGGCGTTTGCAAGGGAACTAAAGCAGGAAAATTCTCCAGGAACGATTGGGCCCCACTTTCGGCGTCTAAAAGCGGGGAGGGGCGCTCCCTCCGAGGTCTGGAAGGCTCAGATCGCAATATAAGTTTCCCTGAGAGTAAGCCGCATCGAATCCACGGAGGTCGGCCCCTTTAGCAAACTTGCGCACAGGCATAGGATCGCGCGCTGTAGAGAAAGATCGGCCACCCAAGACTGGGTTTTTGGCTCTGGGTGTTTGGGGAGGTGAGCTTCGAGGCAAATCTCCCTCTACCTCTATTTCCCGCTTCTTCCTGCGTCTGCTCCCCCCGCAGGCGGCTTATAGAACTGGAGGTTGAGATATCCCGGGCGGGGAGGGCGCAGGCTCCCCCGCGAGCCTGACCGGGCATTGCGCTGAACTCGGAGAAGTTACTTTGAGAAACTTGGGATCCTGTTGCAGGAAAGTCAAAGATTTAGCCTAGCTCTTCGAGCAGGAGGGAAGGGGAGGCTAAATGAGAACATTGCTTCTCCAATAAGAATTCTGCACACGCACACACCATAAAAATTTATTTCGATCCCCAAATCTCTAGTATTAGGGAGAGTAAAACTCTGGCCATTTCCGCACCAGCCTGTTATAGCGCGATGATTCCACTTTCAACATCCTCTGGAATCCTGGGGTTTGCAGTTTCGGGAGGGGCCGGCCGGCCCTTCCCGAAACTGCAAACCCCAGGATTCCAGAGGATGTTGAAAGTGGAATCATCGCGTTATAACAGGCTAGTGCGGAAATGGCCTCTGAAAATCGTTCACGCCTAGAACCCTTATATTTGCTGTGTTTCTGCTCCCTTGGTAACTTTGTCTCTTCCTCTTTTTCTTTGGATGCTGCAGAAACTGTATTCCTAAATGCTCAGCTGAAGTTTCAAGTTACTGCAGTGCTAGAAATTTGGGGTCTGGTAGAAATTACTGCAGTGCTAGAAATTTGGGGTCTAGAAGAATATGTCAGGAGAGGAGCAGAATTCTTATTTGGAGGGAGAGCGATGCCCTGATTTTCCTCTCCCACAGCTGTACTCGGGGAAGGAAGGAGACATCTTGTGACTGTAATTCTCTCCCCCTCCAAAAAAATTCCAATTATAAAAAAGTGTGATACGAATTGCCACACTGATCATCAATTTAACGTCGATTCCACTTTAACTGGAGGCTTTTCAAGTGTCCTTCCAGTTTTTGAACAGATCGGTCTAGATTCGGCCAAAGTTCAGACTTTAAGAGTCCCGTTATCTTCAATGGGAGCGGCTTCGTTTCTTTCCCTTCTTATTAAGGTTCCCTCCGCTCTTTTTAATCCCGTGTTTTTCTTGGCGGCTTCCATCACGTGGCCCTAATATTTGCACCCGAGCTCCTTCTTTTTGGAACAAGCATAGCTTACAGCCCTTGGCAGGAGCTTCTTATGGGTTCCTGGAGTTGGGAGAGACCCTAAAGGTCATGCAGTCGTACCCCCTTCCATTGCGGGAGGGTTCATCTAAGCATCCCGGAGAAGTGTTTGAAAACCTCGAAGGAAAGAGGTTTTTCCTAGGTGATCTCTACTGGGGGTTTATTTCTGCCTAAGTGCAAATAGGGCGGCTGTGCACGGTCTTGTTCTAGGGGCATTTCCACACTGGGCTGTTGTAGTGCTATTATGCCACTTCCAACATCCTATGGAATCCTGGGGTTTGCAGTTTAGGGAGCGGCCTCAAAGGGAGTTCAGCGGACTGAACTGCAAACTCCAGATTCCATAGGATGTTGAAAGTGGAATAATAGCACTATAACCGTCCAAAGCGGAAACAACCCCAGTGTCGGGTTCCAGTGGGACACAGACCTAGCAGTGTCTTGGGCGCAATTGGTTAGGAATGGGACGGGTCGAAATAAAGGGCGATTAATCCCTTTTGTGGATGGAAGGGCATGTGTTTGGCGCGGCGGCTTTCCCTTCTGGACCTAGGAACGATTATTTCTATGATCCAGATCTGGACCTTGGAAAACAAATCCCGAAGGTTCGGGGCGGGGAAGGGGAAGAGCTGAATGTAGTCTGGAAAAGCCCAGCGATGACTCTAGACAACAAACGAACCCTTTTTCGGTTTTTGTCCTTGAATTCTAAAAATTAATTGGGGTGAGGTAGGGGGGTCTCATCTTCCTTAAACTGTAGAGGCTGCATGAAAACCGACTTCTTTTCCCTCCCTTGAGAAGGAAATACTACTGCGTTTCTATGCCACACCTACCCGGGGGAAGAATATAGAAGTCGGTTCCTGTAGAATCCAGAACTCTGAAGTTGGCAGGTTCAAAAGGGTGTGTTTGCAGTTCCAGATACGCTTCTGCCTTGGGTCCCATTCCTGGAAAAAGGCGGCATACAATTATTAAATAAATAAATAAAGATTCCTGTGTTGCATATCAGGTCCCCCCCCGGAAAGCGGGAAGGCTTTACACCCTGTCTTGGTGAACTATTAAGTATACTCTTGGAGTTACCTTCAACACTCTTTTTTAAATAACCCGACTTATGAAGCAATACGAATCAACGATGCTTCTGAGCATAGGCAGAGTGCCCTCTGTTTTGAATAAACACTTTTCCCCAGACAGCTGAGATCACAAAGACAAATAGTCTGGAACTCTATCCAGTTTTTTAAAAATAAAAGGCAACATTCGAACAGAGGCGCTCATAGGGCCAAGGCTCTCTTTTGCCAGCCCGGCTTTCCTTCATCTCGATCTCTGCGGAGAACAATTCCCACCAGTAGACCCATTGCCTTGACGTCTGAGGCTGTAAATAAATAAGGAGGGGTTAAGATCCCGACATTTTTGAGTTTGGGGAGTTGTGGGTAGCTTTTAGGAGAAGTCTCTCCTCTTCCCCAGCATTGGGCAAGCTGTAATTATTTAATTGGTAACGCTTTGCTAAAGAGGTCTACTCAAAAGCTCCCTTAAACTCAGTGAGATTTACTTTCGTGTGGCCTCTGTAAAAGTGATTTCATGTGGTGTGCATGTGTGCAGCCATTCTTGTGGGGGGGGAATCCCAGTGCTCTCCTTGCTTGGTTCCAATTAAGCTCCTTTTGGTGTTTGTTGCTAACTTCTGTCAAGTCTACTTCCACTTATGCCGGCCCATGAATGAGAGACTTCGAAGTCACCCTATCACTAAGAATTCTGCTCAGATCTTGCAACGCAGGGCCTTGGCTTCCTTGATTGAGTCTATCCACTTGTAATGGGGTCTCCCCGTTTTCCTATTGTCTTCCACCCTGCCAAGCATTGTTGTCTTTTCTAGTGAATCAAGTCTTCTCATGATATGTCCAAAATAGGATAGTCTCAATTTGGTCAGCCTGGCTTCTAGGGAGAGTTCAGGCTGGATTTGCTTTAGGAACCATTTATTTGTCTTTTGGCAATCCAGAGTAGGGGCAGAATGCTCCTTCAACACCTCATTTCAAATAGATCCAAATAAGTCCATTCCCTTACTGTCAGCTTTGAAAACTACACATAGAAATGGATATACTGGCATGGACAATTCTAATATTCAGTGATGTATCTTTACTCTTCATGATCATATCTAGTTCTTTCACAGCTGCCCTCCCAAGTCCTATTTTCCTTCTGATTTCTTGACTGCAGTCTCCATCCTGATTGATGACTGAGCCATGATATAGGAAATTTGTCACTATCTCAGTGTCTTCATTGTCTGCTGGAAAGTTATGTAAACCATCTGTGGTCACTGATTTGGTTTTCTTAATGTTAATTGTAAACTTGCCTTTGTACTTTCTTCCTTGACTTTCTTCAGTAGTGGTTCCACATCTTTGCTATTTTCTGCTGGTAGTATGGTATCATCTGCATATATTGAATTGTTGATGTTCCTTCCTCCAGTTTTCACACTTCCTCAGACTCTAATCCAGCTTTGTATAAGATATGTTCAACATACAAGTTAAACAGTAGGAGATAAAATGCAGCCTTGCCTGACCTCCTTGCCAATTGGAAACCACTCCATTTCTCCCTGTTCTATCCTAAAGGTGGCCCCTTGTCCAGAGTACAGGTTACAAATCAGGATAATCATATGTTGTGGTACACCCATTTCTTTAAGAAGGATCCACACAAGATCTATAGTCAATGGTTTTGCTGTAATCTATAAAGCACAGGGTGATTTTCTTCTGAAATTCTTTGGCGTGCTCCATTATTAAAGGTATGTTTGCAGTATGATTGCTCCTGCCTCTTCCTCTTGTGAAACCAGCTTGGACAGCTGACATTGCTTGATCTATACATGATAAAAGTGTTTGTTGTAGAATTTTGAGCATCATTTTGCTTGCATGGGAGATTAATGCAACAGTCCTCTGTTTACTACAATCCCTGCTGTCCTCTCTCTTGGGGACTGGAATGTATATTATTTCCAATCTGTGAGCCATTGTTTTGTTTCCGTTGATTTGACAGATTTTAGTTAGAATTTGAATGGATTTTGTCTCTATCTTTCTAAAACTGTGGGTTCATTTGCAAAGTGTTCTTCCCTGAATGAATCTTATCACCCTTTTATCTCTTTTGTGTGGTTCTTTGGTTTATTGTTTCTATTGCCTTTTTCATTTCTTAATAATGCAGTGTCTTCCCCTGCTGGTCATAGAGTAGCCTCACTCTTGGTCTAAATTTCCCTTTGGATTCTTGGATCTTGTGGAAGAAATGCTTTATTCTAACTTTTTGTTGCAGTCTTGTATTTCTCTGCATTGATTGTTACAGAAGTCCTGTTTGTCCCTGAGCACAAATCATTGAACAGTTGCATTCAGGGTTCTCGCCCTTTTTCTGTCCCCATTTATTTGTTTTTCTCATGGCAGGAAACCCTAGTTGGTTTTAAATGAGACTGAATGTATAATAGGATCTGTTTAGGACCAGTGGAGGAGACAAATATGCAAACTATGAGGGGTAGTGGAAGGGCCTTCCTGGGGATGAATTTTGTAACTAAAATGAGCCTTAAAGTGGGTGTGTAAAAGGAGGCTTAGCACCATCCCCTTACTCTCATGGATCGCAGAAGTGGGGCAGAGCTTGAGTCCCCCTAAACCTTGGCTCTGGAGGGCTGAGTCCTTCCTAAAAGGGTCATGGACCAGGACCACCAAGACTTTCCTGCAGTTGATCTTCTTGAGGAACCACCAATCAATTTATAGCCGTCTTTGCATTTGCTATATCTCTCTTTCCTTGCTGTATTAATTTGATAAACAATTTTATAATATTTGAGTTATTATTTTGTCATTGTCTTCAGGGTAGTCAGATTGTTAAGTGCTTTAATTGGTACTCTCCTTCTTTGTCACTTTATTTTGTGTTTTTATACATGCAAGTATGCAAAATTCATTGTGACTTGAAGCCTCTCCAACCATAAATACCATTCAGGAGACCCTGGTTACCTTCTTTTTGGCCAAAGAGGGCAAAATCTGTGGCTGGTCAGGGCCCACTTGTTTGATTTCGTGGGGTTTAATTTGTGAATTTCCACCAGGAAATTTCAGAAGGCCTGCAAGGGGGTGGTCTTTTTCCAGGTGGTCCCCCCTTTCTGGTCTGACCTGCTTTGACCAATTTGCCACAGAGGAACAGATCTTAACTTCCTTTAACATCCACTGAGGTGGTACTTTGGCCATTTCTGCACTACACTGTTATAGTGCTATTATTCCACTTTCAACATCTGGTGGAATTCTGGGCTTTGTAGTTTACTGAGACCAAAGAGCTCTCTGTCTGAGAATTCTAAATCACCCCCCATCTTCAAATCTCTGGATTCCATAGGATGTTGAAAGTGGAATAATAGCAGTGTAACAGTGTAGTGCAGAAATGGCCTTTGAGTTCTTCTTTTGCTCCATGGCCACTTTCTTCCTTCATTTGCCAGAGGGGAGTGTGTGGGAGGACACTTTGGGCCTCCACAGTTTTTGGGGGGACTCCCTTAAGCCGTAGTCAGCAAGAGACTGTGGGAGTTGTAGTTCAGCCTTTTGAGAGTCTAAGGTTTTTGAACTCCCACCTTTCCACATGGTTGGACAGCTTGCTCTCATTGCTTGAAGTAAAACTACTTTTCTAGGCACACATAAGCGAAGCTGAAACTCAGAAATAACGAACTCACAAGTAATGCTACCAGGCACAAATCTCTGTTTAGGGGGGGGAAGGATTGGGAGGGAAAGGGACAGAATCAATTTTTTAAAGCAAGGGAAAATACCATGATGTAACCAGTCTAGTTATTTTCAAAAGTTGCTTTTAAGAACCTTTAAAGAGACAATTTGAAATTTAATGGCATTGTGTTATCTGTCAGCTGGAAATGATACAGAACTGCAGTCTGAAACATGCTTGTTTGAAAATCAGTTCTCATCAGAATCAACAGAGACAACATATGCTTAAGATATTTAGGACGGAAGACCCCCAATGTGGCATTAAAAAAAAAGTAACTGGAACCTAGTCTTCTCTCTCAACTCCAGTATTACTTCTGGTTGTTATGTGTTTTCAAGCATGGCAATCCTAACATAGGATTTTCATGGCAAGATTTACTCAGGGGAGGTTTGCCACGGAGTTTCTCCTGGGCTGAGAGTGTGTGACATGCCCAAAGTGGAATTCCATGGTTGAGCGGGATTGGAACCTGGGTTTCTCAGAGTCCTAGACCAACACTTTAACCTCTCTTTGAGGGAGCTGCTCCAGCCTTTCTTAACTGCTGTTCAGCGGGGGTTTAACTGTTTCCCTGGCTGGGTAAATGAAGAAGGAGTCTGAGAACATGCTATATCTGAGCATGTTCAGAAGGCCTTTTATTCAGTACTAAGGAAGGAAAATCCAACCACACATCAAACTGCCAAAAAAAAATGGTAGAGCTCTGGGGAATTTGGGGCACTTTCTTTCTTCATTTCTTTTAAAGAAAGAAAAATGAATCTTTCTTTGTGTGGCAATATTTTGTACATTTACCTCGCTTCTTCTGCCCCCTGGTCTCTAACTGTTTTTGCTGAGAGGTGGATCCCTTCATGAGAAGTAATAGTGTAATTTCCTTTATCCCATTTTCAAAAAAAGACAAGAGGTTTTAACAGGGCACAATCAAGAGATTTTTCAATTGAGTTTGGTAGGATTGAATCCTACTTAATTCTAGATACAGGATTCCAACCATGCTAAGCTAATCGGAAGAGAAATACTGGGGGTTTTAAATGAAACCAAAATAGTTGGAAGAACTCCCTCCCCAAAACCAGAAGACAAAATAATCACACACACATCGTTATAGATTGTAGCAATTCTCTTCCTACTTAATAAGGGCTTACTTAGCTTAAATACATTAAAGGAACCTGATCTCGGCTGATCTCGGAAGCTAAGCTGGGCCAGCCCTGTTTAGTAGTTGTATGGGAGACCGCTGATGCATACCAGGTGCAGATCTAGGCTATGTTTCAAAAATCACCTCAGAGTATTCCTTGGGGCAGAAGACTTTACCAATGGGGTTGCCATACGATGACAGGCGACTTGAAGGCACCTACACACACAAGGGCTTAATTGTGAGCAAGCAGAATTAAGGCCCTGGCATTTACTCTGGAGTAAATATAGGCTTCAATCCAACATCCCCGCCTGCCGACAGAGGCGCTATGGCAGCAGCATTGAACCCCCCTGCGGAAAAGCCACAGTGCACAACACAGATCAGTGACTGGTTGTCCTTGTGCAAAGTGCAATACATGAGTCACAACCTACTTAATCACAACACAGAGTACTGGACGCACAACCAAAATGGAAAGTATAGGATGCACAACTGCAGTGAAGAATGCACAACTGCAACGCCCAATCCACAACTTGCCCTCCGTTGAACTCCATTGCCCCTGCTCTCAGCAGAATACATCTGTGCACAGTGGAGAGTTTTTTAGCTCCCCATGCGTAGCCCTAAGTGGATTCTGGCCTTTGTTCAAGTATTTTATTGCATAAAAGAATAGGAACAATCCAGCCAAAATTAAATACTGATTTCCAGGCAAACATCCAAGTAGAGTCCACTAGGTTCGGAGATAGGAAAAACAAGCATAAATTGGCTTACTCAGAAGTAAGTTTTGACTCAGTGAAAACAGCCAGTTGAGATCCCCCTTGAATTTAGCGCGTCTTACTCCCTGGTAAGGACTTTGGCTGAGTTGTTCCCCATGTTTGTTACTGGGCTAGATGAGGTTGCTGTAAAAGTCTGCAAGCTTTTAAGCTCATAGTGCTCTTCTTCGGCCAATCAATGGCTTAAGGACGCAAGCAGGTTCTTTTTTATCTTTGGAGTTCTCTTAGACATTTTTCAAGGGAATGTACTTTAATATCTCCGTGTAGTTGTTTTCCGTTAAATTGACAAAACAAAACTCTAAGTCAGGGAGCTGGTTAAGAGAGACCATTTCCACACTAGGCTGTTATAGCGCTATGATTCCACTTTCAACATCTTATGGAATCCTGGGGTTTGCAGTTTCGGGAGGAGCCGGCCGGCCCCTCCCGAAACTGCAAACCCCAGGACTCCATAGGATGTTGAAAGTGGAATCATAGCGCTATAACAGCCTAGTGCAGAATGTTACCAAGCAAAAATGGGTTAAGATTTGCCTTTCGCTTGGTTAAGGTCTGTTGATGGAGTCAGGATCGCCTACAAGAACGCCAAAAATGACTGCTGTGAGCCGATCTGTTGTTGCCCCGTGTTGGACTGTAACTCCCATAAGTCCTAACAATTTGCTAGGCTGCCTGGGATTATGGGAGCCTTAGTACAAAAAAAATAAATAAATCGGGGGGCGGGAACTGATCGTCCTCTCCTGGGAAGATCACAAAGTAAGTAACCCAAATTTCTTCCTAGGAAAAAAAAGAATGCTAAAAGAGTTAGATATACAGGGATTTGGTTTGGAATGTGGCTGTTTTGAGGTTGATCATTTCCCCTCTCTGAATATTTAGAATAGTTGGTTGCGATCTTCTGTGTGTACTTGTTTGGGAGGAAGTCTCATTTAACGTGAGGGGGATTTAGAGGTGTATCTCTAGGCGGGGGGCAAAACCAAGGAATTGTCCCCGAACCAGAATTCAGTCCCCCGATGATATTTTAATTCAGTCTCCGAATTTCCAGCACTGTAGAGATTGAGATGCTGAAAGTCGTTCACATCTACAACTCTTGTGTGTACCGTGTTAACATTCCCGTGGTCACTTTGCCCCTTTTCTTTGGACGTCTAGTCTGTGGCCATTTCCGCACTAGACTGTTA
Organism: Ctenosaura bakeri; assembly: GCA_948474755.1. NCBI lineage: Eukaryota > Metazoa > Chordata > Lepidosauria > Squamata > Iguanidae > Ctenosaura > Ctenosaura bakeri. The sequence continues at coordinate 167,417 of CAOLHI010002366.1, read as the reverse complement.
TAGTGCTATTATTCCACTTTCAATATCCTATGGAATCCTGGGGTTTGCAGTTTGAGGCCCCTCCCGAAACTGCAAACCCCAGGATTCTATAGGAGGTTGAAAGCTGAGTAATAGCACTATAACAGTCTAGTGCAGAAATGGCCTGTATTTCCAAAAGCGCAAGTGAACTTTTCAGTTAGTTATCATAGTAGAAATTTGCGGACTGGAGAAACACTTCATGGGGGGGACAGAATTATTTGGGAAGGAACTCCCTCATTTCCCCCCCACTTTAGCTACACTTCTGGGGGGATTATTTCTGAGCAGACCTGTGTAGGATTGTACTGTAAAGTAAACCAGAGAAACAAACATTGAGGCGCATGGAGGCTCAGTCATACTTCGAGCGACTCTCAATGGAATCAATAGGGTTTTAGTTATGGCTGCCAATCAATTTCAATAAGCCCGTTAAATATGACCGAGTCTAGCTTCATTTCCCCACTCGATTGTTATAGTGCTATTATTCCACTTTCAACATCCTATGGAATTCTGGGGTTTGCAGTTTAGGGAGGGGCCTCAAAGGCGCCTCCCTAAACTGCTAACTCCAGGATTCCATAGGACGTTGAAAGCGGAATAATAGCGCTATAACAGTCCAGTGCGGAAATGGCCTAGATCCAAGCCTCCGCCTGTAGCTTTTTGTGCAATTCTTGACCTTTTCAACATGGCAGATAGGGCTTTTTTTACCCTTCAGTTCCACTCTTCATGTTTTCAGTAACCTTCTTCTGTTTTCGAAATGTTAATTTTTATTTTTAAGAAAAGCGGCATTAAGGTCCCTTTCCCACGACTGCACACAAGATCCTAAAGGATGATGCGGAGATCCATTGTAAGGCTACTCCTTGGAGGCGGATTTTGCAGAGCGATCTACCGAGTCCAGGGAAAAATATGCCCCCTTATAAGTGGGCGCTTTGTAACTTTGTTTCGTAGGATTGGAGCCTTTATACAAAAAAAAACACCACCAGGACTTGGGGGGGGGAGGGGGACGACACACACTTAAAAAAAAATAAGGGTAATGATTTGAAAGATTTTGGCGACACATCTGTGCAAATATTTTTCTTGGTTTCTAAGCACACTGGGCGAGGAAAAGGGAATCGAATCCCCGCAATGACCTGAGAGTAAAACGCGGCAGGGGAGGAGAATGGGGGGGTGTGTATGGGTCCGGCTGGAGGAGAATAGGAGGGAGGGATCCTCCCCCCACTTCGACGCGTTACTTCACGGGTCATTGATGTGTCTCCAGCCAAAGGCTGTTTGATCTCTCCAGCTCAGGGCTGGAAGGTCGTGCTGGCTGCAGCACATCTGTAAACCATCTAAAAATTGGAAGGCTGAGGAAGTGGGGAAAGAGGGGGTCTCTTTATTTTATAATTTGTACACCAGGGGAGAAGCAGGAAACCCCATCTTTTCAGCTGTGTGTGCGCCAGAGAGCCAGAGCTTAAGAAGGTTACTTTTTGGACTTACTCCCAGAATCCAAAATAGTGACCTTGCTGGCTTGGGCAGGGTAGTCCAAAAAAGGAACTTTCTCCAGTACTGGCAATGACCTGCCTGTCCTAATCTGTGTAGTAGTTGTCTGCCCAACCCCTTCTCTGGAGCTATGTCCCATCTATAAAAATCTATTTTTTGGAGTTTCTTACCTGTGTCTTCCTGCAGAAATTCTGTGTGAGGAGATGGGAAGAGTCTTTCTGGTTTATAGCCTAATTCAGTGTCTTTTTGTTATTCAAGTCCTTGAATGTGTCTGTGCGTTTCCCTTGTGAAATAATGAACTTCTCTTCATTAATAATGAGGGGCACCCCACTCCACCCCACTGCTGCTTGGAATGATATTAGCCTTAATTACTTTTCTATCTATTTTAAGCCTCTTTCCTGCTACACACTGGGATTCGTAGTTCAGGGAGACACTATAGCCCTCTGGCAGAGAATTTGAAATGCCACACACAACTTCAAATCCCAGGTTTCTGCAGGCTGAAATAGTGGCAAAATGGTATCAAAGTGCTATAACTGTCTAAGGCCATTTCTGCACTACACTGTTAATAATGCTGTTATTCCACTTTCAACATCCTATGGAATCCTGAGGTTTGCAGTTTAGGGAGGGACATTTAGAATTCTTAGCCAGAGAGCTCTTTGGCCTCAGTAAAGTACGAACCCCAGAATTCCACAGGATGTTGAAAGTTGAGTAATAGTGCTATAACAGTGTAATATGGAAATGGCCTAAGTGTGAAAGACACCATGAGCTAGAAGTGAAACAGCAGCTAAATTGCAAGTCAAAAAAAGTGGACCCCCAGATCACAGGATCTGAGTCTAGTATTCCCCCATTCACCCTCCTACTGAAAGAAGAGGTCAGAGGCCAAAAATACTCCATTTGATTTTTGTGGCCTGCAGGAGTATGTGAATTCAATGATTGTATTAATAAAACCATCTCCCACCTAGCCAAAAAAAGATGAAGGGGCAATTGCAAAGGGGTTATTCCCCCTTCCTTCACCTACCTGTTGTAGATCAAATTTGTAAACCAGATCCCTCCAGTTCAGGAGACATTGTGGAGGTCACATTGTAATATGGATGGTAAAATATGTAGGCTTTCTACTTTCACAAAAGTCTGAAACAAAATGGAATCCTAGGAAACATTAAGACTGCCAGTATAGTTTAGTAGTTAGTGTCTTGGACAAGGACTGTGTGTGTGGGAAGGGAGCAGACAGTGGTGAACTCACCAAGATTGCTTCCTTGAGCTTCTTGAAGGAAATTATACCTTTAATAAATCTGCTACTTAGAAGTAAGTCCCCTTGCTCCAAGGAGAGTGAGTATTGGGCCATTTCCACATTACACTCTTATAGCGCGATTATTCCACTTTCAACATCCTATGGAACCCTGGGGTTTGCAGTTTAGGGAGGGGCTCTCTTGCTCACTCATTAAACGCCTGCTTAAAAAGAAATGTTTTTGTCTACCTGCAAAAGGAGAGCAAGGAGGGGGCCAGCCTAACCTCCCATGGAAGGGACTTCCACAAGATGGGAGCGGCCCCTGAGAAGGCTCTCTCCCTTGTCCTCACCAGGTGATCCTGGAATGGTAGCAGAACCAAGAGAAAGCTTTCCCCTGAAAATCTTAGGGCTCAGAGCTGAAAGACATTTCTCTACAGCCCCTACTATCTGCTAATTAGATATCTTATAAAGGGTCTTTTACAGGAAATTAATTTATTTTCCTGGTTTAGAGCTACTAAAAGCACTGCCAGTAGATTAAAGATTTTCAGCTGACTCCTCATCTGGCTTCCCATTAATTAATTTTAATAAATAAGCATTTTATCAAAGACTTGATGGGTGTCTTTGTGAGGAACTCTCAGTGTTTTTCTTAGTAGTGCAGTGGCATAGCCAACCAGCTGTGAATCAAATTTCCATCCCTTGCAGACTAATACCTGGCAGTGGTATAGCTGCGGGGCCAGCGGGCAAATGAGGGCATTGCCCTCTCAAAGAAGAATTCTGCTCTGCTGTGTTAATGTTAATATACCCTTCTCTTTTTTAAAAAACTTCTTTCAGTCTGCACATTTCTAGTGATACACTAACTTAAGTCAGTTGAACATTCAGAAATACACTTTTGGCATCTGAAGTTAAAGGGGCAAGCAAAGATACCAAGGGTACATTAACACAGCAAATACAAGAATTCTAACTATGAATTATTTTTTAATGTCTCACTTACTGCAATGCTAGAAATTTGGTGACTGAAAGAAAAAAAATTATGAGAGGGCAGAATTCTTATTTAGGACCACAAAGCCTCTGTAGCTATATCTTAATATGTGGCAACTGTTTTCATACATGAAGTTATGGGATAATACACTGCACAGCCAATTATATATGATATGAAATGTAGTGCCCCATGAGAACAGTAAGATTTTTTTAAGTGCAAAAACAAAATTACACTAGTTTTAATATACAGTGATAATTTTCAAACAATGGGACATGTGACATTTCACGTGTCTGCACATGCACAGCCGGTTAAAATAAAGTTTCTATTTGAGCATAATATAATACAGAGTTATACACACACAAACACACACACACAGGTGTACATACTAGCATATTTACCTGTTGCTGCCTAGGATTTTATTTTCTCATAGGTAACATTTATTAGAAATACCTTAGGAATTACCTTACCTTGGGAATTAGATGCAGTTGAAATACACAAATTTCTCTAATTCTAATTCTCTAATGTGTCTCTAATTCCCCAATCTGTCTTGTCCAGTACATGTAACTTTTCCCCGTAGTATTTCCCAATCCAATCTGTATTCAGAGTTATTAACATACAGAGATTGGGTTCCTGAGGGAATACACTGGCCTCTTTCTTGCTGCTTGGCCTCCTCCCTGTAGCAACTGGCCTGAGTTCTCTGGCTGAGACTTCTAAAGGCCCCTCCCTGAACTGCCAACCCCAGGATTCCATAGAATCTCCACAGGCAGCCAATCTGAGGTCTTCTCACCTCACACATGAGGTCTTCTCACCTCACACAGCCAATCATATGACATCTGTGCCTGCTTGACACAGACAAGATCACTCGCAAACTTTGACTTTTATATAGTAGATGAATATATATATGAGACACTGTAATTGCTAAAATAATCAAAATTGAAAGTACCATTGAAGAATGATGATATAATGGTTGATTTGCAATGTGACATAATGCATATGAAAGATTCCATGTTAGCCAGTTAGTATGTTGGTTTGAGTGCTGGACTCTGAGTCTGAGGCGAGGGCCATTTCTGCACTAGTTTGTTATAGCACTATTATTCCACTTTAATCTCCAATGGAATCCTGGGGTTTGCAGTTTAGGGAGAGGACTCAAACTGCAAACCCCAGGATTCCATAGGAGATTGAAAGTAGAATAGTAGCACTATAACAGGCTAGTGCAGAAATGGCCCAGTATTCAACTCCCAGCTCATCCATGGAAACCCACTGGGTGGTCTGGGGCACATCACACACTTCCAGCCCCAGAAACTGTGTGATAGGTTTGGCTTAGGGTCTACATAATTTGCAAATGATCTAAAGGCACACAATAACAACAACAAAATAAGAAGAATCAGCCCTGGGTAGTACTTGGATGAGAGACCACCAGTGAATACCAGGTGGTATAGGCTATATTTCAGAGGATGGAACTGGGAAAACCACCTCTGGATATTCTTTACCTAAGAAAAACCTTTGAAATTCATAGAGTCACCAAAAGTTGACAGATGACTGGAAGACACATACAGACACAATGCATATGTGTAGATATACAGAAGTTTGCAATAATTCCTATACTAGCCACTCATAATGTTATACAAAGTTTACAGATGTCATGTAGATATGTCTACATATTTTGTTAAATAATGATGGTCATTTTTTAAATCAAATTTCTGTAATGAGCAAAATTGCTTCATTATCCCATTTAACTGATGGAACATTCTTCTTCACAAGCACACAGAAAGCATGCAGTATCAATCTTTTTATGCTTGCATCACTTTTGGCATGTGTCTCTGTAGCCACAAAACATTTTAATCTTTTATGAACTGGTCATATCTGATTTTATATTTCTTATAGCATGCTAAAAATATATATCAGCCGGCTGTATCTATGCACACAGATGCAGTAGCACATGCCACTGTGCAACAGCACATGCCACCCGGAATTATTATTCATCAATGGTGTCAACTTTGTGCTTTTAGGAAAAACCATATACATCACCGTGTTCCATCATGCTCAGTTGACTGTGCATGCACACTCATGTGCAGCACTATATATCCCAATATCTAAACATTATAACTTCAGCCCACAAAAACTGCAAATTTTGATTCCTTCATTAAAAATGTACATGACTGTTGTAAGAAAAATCAACCCATATCACTATGGGTGAACTATGATGTATTATCATTCATTGCCAGAAGGAGCAGTGAGCTGTACAATTTCTTTTGTCACCAAGAGATCCCAAAATGGCTCTAGAAATAGACAAGTTTAAGTTCAAAAGCATTCAGTATTGTGGAAAGACCCAGATTTAAAAGACATAATCATGTTAACTCTGAAAAAAAAATCACCTTTGATTTCCCATGGTTCTTACTTACTAAGTAGTTCCACCAGAGCTTTCCAAACTATGTGTTGTGACACGTTAGTGTATCGGCTGCAGTGTGTAGGTGTGTTGTATGAATATAAAGGGTGGAGGGACTGACTCTCCTGCGGTCACCCTGGGCTGAAGAAGACCCTGGTGAGGGTGGCAGCTGGCCAGGTTTGGGTGGAGGGGCTGCTTCCACTTACTGAATCACTGTGTTGCAAAATGATGCATGTCTAAAAAGTGTGTCACCAACATGAAAAGTTGGAAAGCTCTGATTTCCACAGATGTGGTGGAAGTGCAACTCCCATCATTCTTCACCCATGGCTGTGCTGACTAGGGCTGCTGGCAGTTGCTGTCCAAGAACATCTGGAAGGCCACATGATTCCCATCCTTTTTCCTATTGGTAGAAGGAAAGTGTTTGAAAACCTTTTTACTGGTTGTGGGGACTCCTCTGTGTTACTTTTCCGTGAACAGGCACATGCTTTTGTATTCAGGTGGGCTGCAGTGTGGTGTAGTGGTCTGAGCATTGGACTACAATTCTGGTTCAGATCCATGCTTAGACATGGAAACCCACTGAGTGACCTTTGACAAGTCACACTCTCTCAGCCTATGAGGAAGGCAAAGGAAAACCACCTCTGAAGAAACCTGGCCAAGAAAACCCTATGATGGATTTGCCTTAATGCTACCATAAGTTGAAAATGACTTTGTAGGCACACAAAGGAAATGCCACATTCTGCCACTGCCAGATAATTCTCCCCCCACCACCCACAGAACATGGACTACTGGTTGTTACTAGGGACAGGTGAACACTGTGCTTTTTAAAACATGGTCTTAAATTCCTCCAAGTTTAATAGTTTTCTTTAATAGTGTCATTTTAAAGAAGTGTTTTAATGTTGTAATTTTAGTTGAGTTTACTGTGAACCACCTTGAGTGATAGTTTTGTGAGAAAAGCAGGGTAGAGATCAAATAAATAAAGCCACACTTCCTTTTCTTTGGATCTTCATGTTTAAGATGTGTAATTTTAAGTTTCCTTTGGTGAGATGTAATGCAGAAAGAAAGTAGCCAAGGTACTTTCACAGTGGTTTGTCTTTAGATTTCATTGCTTAATCTGTAAAAATCATTAATCTATCATTTTAATCCATGTCTAGAACTTGAATTGATTTTAAATCAATTACGGTTTGTAATCGTAATGAAGAAACAGGCTCTGAAGATCAAGATTTTTTGGAAATCTGTTGTTCTCTGACAGGGATGTTGTGGCCTGTAATCCCAGAGATGGTATTAGTTGTACCTCAGTGTACCCCAATGACCCATGTTTTTAGTGCAGTCATTCTCAAACGTGGACTTCATATGTTGCTGGACCTCAGCTTCCAGAAGACTCAGCCAACATGGCCAGTGCTCAGGGATTCTGAGATATGCAGTCCAACAACATCTGGGGACCCAGGTGTGGAAACCACTGAATTAGGAGTTTAATTCTATTTATATTTAGAAATGCTCATGTCTCTTCTAGTATGTAATTATTTCGACACATGTTAAAACAGAGTTTTGGCATTCAGAACAGGGTGTGAGCTCAGTTCAAATTGATATAAAGTTTTGACTCAACCTACTACATGTTATACACAAAGCTGGAAGGAAGCAGCTGGGCTTCTGATCAGAAGGGAAAAAATGGGAAAAGACGTTGGTTTTGCTGTAATTTTTAAAGGGGGAGGGTATACTCAGGAGAATGGATTTGTTTGGGAAGGACTGATACTGTGTAAATTAGATCATGTGTGTATGGGGAGAGAGAGGAAGGCCATTTCCGCACAACACTCTTATAGCGCAATCATTCCACTTTCAACATCCTAAGGAATCCTGGGGTTTGCAGTTTAGGGAGGGGATGGCCAGATTGCTTCTAAATTGGTATGCGTAGAATTGTACTGTATGAACAATTGCTATTACCTTGTTGAAAGTCTTATGCATCTTAGGAGCCATGAATGAGATCCCAAGTTTAGCATGAGGGTTTTATTAAAACCAGCTTGAAATAGCAGGTAGATTTGTTAGCTGGCTTGGTTCCAGAGCTTAATTTCTTTTCTTCTCTTTTTTTTAAAGCAAAGGAAGGGTTGGGGGAGAGAAAGAATAGTACTCAAACCATCTGGTCTGAGCTGACAGCCCAGCCCCCTAATTCCAGATGTATAAGTGCTTCGAAAAAGTGGCCTCCACATTCTTGTCTATCTTTACATGATACAGCAGGTACTGTATTTGCTGGTGTTTGAGACTTTTCCCCCGGAAAAAAATACTGTTGCAAAATGGGGTGTGTCTTATATGCCAGCGAGTAGTATTTGCCAGCTTATAAATGCAGTGCGTCTTATACATGAGTGCATTTTATACAAGGGTAAATAGGGAGTAGCTGGCATGGTTTGGGAGTGGGGTGAGGAATGCAAATATAAATGCATAGAATACAGTCAATGTATGTAAAGTGTAAACTCCGAAAGTGGTAGTAGGAATATTAGGGCCTTTCTGCACTACACTGTTATAGTGTTATTAATTCCACTTTCAACATCCTAATCCTGGGTTTGCAGTTTAGGGAGGGGCCTTTAGAATTGTCAACCAGAGGGATCTTTGGCCTCAGTAAAGGACAAACCCCAGAATTCCACAGGATGTTGAAAGTGGAATAATAGCACTATAACAGAGGCCATTTCCGCACTAGCCTGTTCTAGCGCGATGATTCCACTTTCAACCTCCTCTGGACCTGGGGTTTGCAGTTTCGGGAGGGGCTGGCCGGCCGGCCCGCCCCTCCCGAAACTGCAAACCCCAGGATTCCAGAGGAGGTTGAAAGTGGTATCATCGCGCTAGAACAGGCTAGTGCGGAAATGGCCAGAGTAGGGCGGAAAGGCCCTTAGTTTATAATCTGGTGTCTTCTTAATTCCGGATGTGTGGGACTAACTGCAGTTATTCAGGGAGAGAGGCATTCTGAACATGTTCAGAGACATCCTTTTATACGAAGCTTATTCATTTTAACAGTAAGTGTTAACCTAGTATCTTAAAATCCTAAAAAACTAATTAGATCTTAAATGGTTGGCCACAACCTGCCGCTCAGGATACCTTTGTCTGCTACATTTGACAACGAAGGGGGGCAAGGGGGGGATTTTTTGGGAGGTGGGGGCACAAAAAGCACAAAGAGATCTTCACTATAAATCAGTGGCGGGGAGAACCACCCACACACAGAATCTGGAGAGCGGCCAGAAATACCGGCCAGGTGAACCGAGCCGCTGAGGCAACGAGGTAAGAAAGAGAGGCGACCGCGGACTCGCTTTCCTTTTTTTGGCGGTTGGCAATTTGCCAGCTGGATCAGGCGCGTAACTATAGAAACTGCCTCGCCACCTTCCACCAATCAGGAAAGGGAACGTCACCCGAGAGTGTAACAGAGCGAGCGAGCGAATAGAGTCGAGGCTGCCGTAGAGAGCGCCGGGCGGGGGCGGGGGGAGGTGAGGGGCACCCGGCACCATTCCCCCCCTTTCTCTTTGTGCCTGACAATTAGGGGAAGGCGGGAATAATTCCCAGGCAGCTGCGGGCGGGGAGGGGAGGAGGGCAGCTCAGGTGGGATTTTGACGTGGCTGTTGTTTCTTAGCCCCGGGAAACGGGGGAATAGAGAAGGTGTGCGAGGAATAGACGCTCTGAAGAGAGGCCGAAGGTTTCTGGAAAAACTCTTACAGCAAATGCATTTGTGAATTAAAAACAGAAAGACTTTATTTAGTCTGTGACTCACTCTTTTCCATTTCACCATTAAGTTCCCCTTTCTGTGTCCTGTTTTGGCCCTTTCAGCTTGTAGTGGGTTGGTACTTTCATTTTTATTTTTAGCAGCTAGATTGGTGGTGAGGAGAGAGAGTGGGGTGAGAGCCTGCGTGCATATTCATTCCTCCCTCCCATCTGTAAATGTGTCTGGTTCTAGTGGAGGGGATGGTGTGGATTCCTTTTTTATTTTAAGCCAGGCTGCCCCATAAATCTGTTCTCCTCCCCTCCCCATGCTCATGAAGAGATACTTGCCCAGTGTTTCTATTCTGCTGGTGAGGAGAGTCTTTGTGGGATAGAATCATAGAAATGTAGAGTTGGAAGAGACCCCAGGGGCCATCCAGTCCAACCCCCTGCCATGCAGGAACACCCTCAAAGCACTCCCGACAGATGGCCATCCAGCCTCTGCTTAAAAACCTCCAAGGAAGGAGGCTCCACTACACTCCGAGGCAGCAGATTCCACTGCCGGACAGCTCTGACTGTCAGGAAGTTCCTCCTGAGGTTCAGGTGGAGTCTCCTTTCCTGCAGCTTGAATCCATTGCTCCTTGTCCTGGTCTCTGGAGCAGCAGAAAACAAGCCCTCTGCTTCCTCTACGTGGCATCCCTTCAAATATTTAAACATGGCTATCATGTCCCCTCTTAGCCTTCTCTTCTGCAGACTAAACATACCCAGCTCTCTAAGTCTATCCTCATAGGGCATGGCTCCCGGCCTTTCACCATTTTGGTCACCCTCCTCTGGACTTGCTCCAGCTTGTCAATATCCGTCTTGAATTGGGTGCCCAGAACTGGACACAGTATTCAAGATGGGGTCTAACCAAAGCAGAGTAGAGTGGTACCAGTACCTCCCTCGATCTAGACACCATACTCCTATTGATGCAGCCGAGAATTGCATTGGTTTTCTTGGCTGCCGCATCACACTGCTGACTCATGTTCAGCTTGTGGTCTATGAAGACTCCTAGATCCCTTTCACACGTACTGCTATCCAGCCATGTGTCCCCCATCCGATATTTCTGTATTCCATTTTTTCTACCTAAGTGTAGGGATAGATTCCCCCCCCCCGCAAACTGCTGTTTTCAGAAAGCTGTGGGGTACTATGGTCTGGCTAAAACTGGACATAGTCCTTTTTAAAACTGTACATAGTGCTTTTCAAAGACAGAACTTGTAGGTCTCAGTAAAGACCCGATAACTTTCTCCTTATAGTTCAAACCCTGAACTTATCCTCAGTTTGCTTTGTGTTCTTTCAGTCCTGCTGCTTTCTCCATGTTCAAAAGCAAGCGCTTGAGTAATGAGAGGGAAGAGAGGCATGTGGTTCTCAGGGAAAATATGCATGTTTCCATTCCATGTGCTTTGGCTTTGTTGCAGGAGGAACCGGGGTAGCCAACCAGGGACGTATTTCATAGAACAGAATGATGGATTTGGAAGGGATCTCATGTAGTCTCAGTCCCCTGCCATGCGTGAATACATAGCTAAAGAACTCCTAAGACACAGCATTTATATATATCCCATTGATTTAGTGGTTCTCCTTTAGGTGGGAGCCTTTGTAATGTAGTGCTTTGAGTACTAGACTTGGAGTTCAGGAGACCAGGGTTTGAATCCTTGCTGAGCCTTGAAAACCCACTGCATGACTTTGGGCAAATCATGCTCTCTCAGTCTGGGAGGAAGGCAATGGCAATTTTCTCTGAATAAATTTTACCAAGAAAACCCCAAGATAAGCTGAATCGGAGTTGCCTAAGTCAGAGACACATAACAGCAACACGCTCCTGCTGCTAGATCTTTTTGCTTTTATGATCTTCAGTGAGAGCCCTCCTTGTCACAAAAAAAAGGGAGGCAACAAATTTTGAGAGCAATGACAGGATACCAAATCATATTTTCATGTGTAAATATGTTTTACTACCAGGGAAACCGAAAAGCATTAATGAGGTTTCTTTGCCTTGGTTACTAAAATAAGTTAGGTAGTCATCTCCTTGAGTGGTGGTAGCACATTGCTTTGTCTCAGGCTGGAAAATCTCTTTGGCTGATCCTTGGAAAATTACCGAACTTTAAAAAAGCAGGACTCTTCTATATCTATGGTTGTGATGGGGCCAATTTCCATCACAATTCCCTTTTTTTCTACTTCATTTTTGTGGCTTATAGTATTTCTATGGTATTTCTTATGGTATTTCTATCAATGAGAGACCTCCAGGAAATCTTGTTATTAACTGTCCTGCTCAGGTCTTGCAAACTCAAGATTGCAGCTTCCTTTGTGGAATCAATCATCTATAATGTGGCGGACTTCTCCTGCTGCCTTCCATTTTTCTCAGCATTAATGTCTTGTCTGATTAATAGCCTCAGTTTAGTCATATTGGTTTCTAGGGAGAATTCAGGGTTGATTTGCTCTTGGACCCATTCATTTGTCTTCTTGGCAGTCCATAGTGTCCATAGAACTCTCCTCCAGCACCACATTTCAAATGAGTCTTTTGCAGTCTTTCTCTACCTCGCCCTTATTTCCAAAGGTGAAGAGAATAGAAGAAGTGATTATGGGTGGGAAGAATAGAATCTCAGACAATTCAAATCAAAATGTTGCTCCTTTTTTCTTCCTTCTGTGGAGTCCCTTCAAAAGTTGAAGGACTTCCCAAAGGCAATTCAAGATAGAACATGTGCCATCGTGAAACAAAGCAAAATCTGGACAAATGAAAACATCTTCTACCCTCCTTTCTTCTATCTCTCTCTCTCCAAATTTAAATGTGTGCAGGTCTTGCACTTTCAAGAAAGCAAAACTGGACCTTGTAGGAGGGACTCAGGAGTTACTGGAGCTGGATTTATTTGTTTATTTTAAAAGCATGATTCCTTGACAGAATGAGATAAGAACTTCACGTCCAAAGATCTTCTGTCAAAACAAATAAATCCAAGGTAATTGCTCCCTGGCCCAAGAAGGGATGGTTATCCTTGAATCAAGTTTCCTGTATGGTAAGTGTGCCTTGGGGGCCCTCCTCCCCTAATAAAGTGAAAGCTAACTCCACATTACTGTTTTTTAAACTGGAATGGTTTGCCATTTAGCAGTAAAACCAAACAGTTGGCCTCCCAAGTATTTTTCAGGAACACAGTAATGAGGCAGCCCATACCCCTTTTTATGTGGCGGCTTATTTTGCATTTTTGTATATGGGACTGTGTTGGAAATTACCCCCATGATGCAAATCCCAACAATGTGCAAATGCCAAGGTAGTGCACCTTTCATTTTACCCACTTTCCCCATCACCTCCCACTCCCCTTGCAGTTTCTCTCCCCCCCCCGCACCTTGGCTAGTTGCAATAATAATCTGGCTTCTTGCCAAGTATAGGAGTTACTATGGCAACAAGAAAGCTGCCTGAGTGAGCCAGGAGGGGTTGTGAGGCTGTTAATGTCTCCTATTGTATATATTCAAGCAGATACAGTGTTGAAGGGAAAGAGAGACAGAGGTGTTAAAGGGAAAACACAATTTTTAACACAAAATTGCAGGATTTCCTCCTTCCCTTTGCATCCATTCTGCATGTGATTGTAAGGTGGAGGATGTGAGATGTGGAAGAGGAAAGGATACCTTTTCCCTACCACCTCCTCCTTGGAGACAACCAAAACCCTGATAAGTGCCTTAATGAGCCATAACTTCCTTTTCTTTGTTTTACACTGAGAAGTACGATATGATGTCTCCAAGCCTGCTTGCTTTTTAAAATAATGGCCTTGATCTAGGGAATTGCAAGAGCAGCAGTAGCTGTTGCTTGAATTTGCTGCACTTGTATAGAATTGGTGCTTCCTAGTGCCACATGGAATTTCCCTTTGTGGGTTGAGGGTCACCCATGGGACTGTTATATTAAGGCACCTGGTTCCTACAGAAAGGTAAGGGGATAAGGAGGTCTTACTCTCAGACTTTCAATCTGGGCTTTAGGGTGACATGTTCCTCATAGGTCTTCCCTACCTCTTCAGCCAGTGTTATCCTTCTGGGGCAGTGGATGGAGAAGTAGACTATTGTATTGGCTACATTTGACCGTATCTACTTCAAGGTGTGAAAGCTTTCCTGATGCTTTTTAAAAAGGAAATGTGGCAAAGTGGCTGTTTTTTTCAAATGCATAACGCAACCCAACAAATGAGGATGGGTTACTGAGGCTAAGGGGGGGGGATAACAAAACAAGCAATTTTAGATGTTTAAAAAAATCTCTCTATTAGTTTGAATCCGGACAGTCTTACTCTTTTTTTTTAATATATTTTTTTTTAATTTTTATTAAACTATAACACAAAAACAAACGAAAAATAAAACACCATGTGTTATACATAATAGTGAATTAAAAAACAAACAAACAAAACAAAACAAAAAATTTTTTTCCTTCTTTTAAACAATGCAAACTTACGGACAGTCTTACTCTTGTTGCTGTGGTTGCTGTACAGACATACCAAATGGCTGCTTGCGACTGTATCTTGTGGAAGGTGGTGCTCAGTCACCAACTGTATGTGGTTGAGAGATCCGAATGCAGCACGCAGCCAAGAGCTGTGCCCATGATCTCCTCCTCCAACACTGCAGAGGCTGCCAGAGAGAACTGGCACCTCTTTGTCCTGACGGATGCAGAGGTAGGCTTGAAAAAGTCTGTCTGCAAGACCGGATGAAAATATGGTGAGATGTGTATGCCTAAATTTGTGCATATTAAACAGCATCTTCTGTGGCACTGGGCTTCGGTGCTGTGCTTGGAAGGTTGTCCCCCCATCCATGATAAGCAGAAAATTAAATTATGTAAAGCAGAGAGCAATATGTAAGTCTGTATTGTGTTTACATGTCATGGGCAATTCAGCTTTTCTTGGTCCAGAATTTGATACATATCTCAGTGTCCCACATGCACCAAATTTAGTGAATTATTCTACATGTATATGCATATGTATGTGTATATATTTTCTGTGCAGACAAGATGTTAGGTCTTTCAAAATAACCACAACCAGCAGTGGTGGCCTTGATCTCCCACACAGCCTGAGGAACAATGGGAAGGAGTATCTGCTTGCAGATACACGGTGGTTGCTGGTTTCTACTGACAATCTGTGTGCCTGGGGACAATCCATCTGGGTACATATATGTTGTTCATGATGTAGCCACTTGCCTCTAATATAGTTGTCTCTGTTTTCTTTCTCTGGGAAAAGGCTATCTCAGTTTTGCCTTTAAGGGAGATATTGGTCTTTTGCAGTCAGATCTGAGAAGTCAGAGATGAACTAAGTATCAACTGATTAATGCATAGATATGGATGCTAAACATTAATGTGCAGGTTCCTTTTCAAAGAGCCAATGTGGCTCTCAAGCCTTTTTTCTCCCCTACAACTCCCACTAGCCATAGCCAACACAATTAGTGGTGAAGGATCATGGGAGCTGCAGT
Organism: Ctenosaura bakeri; assembly: GCA_948474755.1. NCBI lineage: Eukaryota > Metazoa > Chordata > Lepidosauria > Squamata > Iguanidae > Ctenosaura > Ctenosaura bakeri. The sequence continues at coordinate 152,210 of CAOLHI010002366.1, read as the reverse complement.
TCAAAATTATCTAGACTGCAGTATCCTGCCTCAAAGCAGTAGGTAATTTGTGGTCTCCCAGGTGTCACTGGACTAAATCTCTCATTGGCCCTTGACAACATAGCTAAAGGTGAGGACCTATGCAAGTTGTAGTCCAACAGGATTTAAAGGGCCACACCCTCCCCAGACCTGCCTCTCCACATAGTTAACATTGTTGAATGTGGTTGAGATGCTTTCTCAAGTGATTAGATGTGGTGGATCAGGAATTATTTTTCCCAGTGTGCCATATTTGTGCCTTATTATTTGCATTGTTTCCTGGAAACTTGCCGTGGAACCGTAGCTGTGGACTAGCCCTGGTACAAAATCACCACGTTGAGCAGCACTGTCTACAGTTGGTACAACTAGTTCTGTTGTGGGATTGCTTGCTTTCCTAAAAAATAGTTAAGAAGATGGTAATGATTTTTTAAAGTCAGTTGCTGTGGTCAGGTTAGGGGGCAACAGTGGAGAAAAGCCTTCAGGACTGTAGGGAAGGGGAAGTGACTTCGACTATTCTGAGAACGATCCTTTGTGTCAAAACTGAGGGTGTGTTATAAGCCTCCTTCTGCTTCTGAGGAATGATGGAGGGGATAGGCTGCTTCCGGGCATCTCAAGCACGGCGGTTATGTGCAATAACTTGTTTCATGTGGAGCGTAACTATGAGAGCAAGCTGTAAAAAATTAAGATTATTCTTTAAATCCATATTTAAAGGGCCAGTTACATCAGCGTCAAGTGCTAAAACCTTTTCTGGATTGTTACAACTACTGATGGCAAGTGAAGGTCTGCATGTTTTGTCTGCTTCTGCATGGAAGGTGGGGAAGAAACTGGAAAGCTAGGCATGTTGTGGAGAGGGGTTTAGTGTAGCTGTTTCCAAGAGATGCTACTTTTTCAGAGTATAGAAAAGTTCCTTTTTTGGACTACAGCTTCCAATATCCCCCAGCCAGTATGGCCACTGCAGTCTTAAAAGAGAACATTGCAAAGCTCTGCATTTTGTATTCAGGGAGGTGTGCATACACATGAGGAGGAAAGAGTGAGAGCAAGTACCTGAAAAACCAGCAGTCTTTAAAAACAAATGTTATTTTCTGTATTGGGAGACTGACTACTACTTTTTCAATGTAGATTCCCCAGAGTTGTAATCCTAGATCCACTGAACTCTCTAGGACTTACTTCTGAGGAGATGTGTATAGGATTTCTTTGATAACCTGTATAATCTTCCTCCTTTCTTCTCTTTCAAACACTTTTTAAAGAAGCAATGGCTAGACTAACTTGAAAACATGCTTCAGCATGGCACCTGCCAGACAGTTCCATAAAACATAATTGACAAAACCAGGCTGTGCATACATAGTGTGGTTTGAATTATTTTTTTCTTACTAGAACACACCAAAACCAGACATGGTACAAAGCCAGAATGTGTCCTCTGAGCTTTGCAGCTTTTAATTTGATATGTCTGGAGATTGTTTCACAACGCCCACTGCTCCTCCTTCCCTAGTCAGGGATGAAGAGTCTTGTGGGTATTTTTCTGTCTGTCTGTCTCTGTGTATGGACGCACATGCCTTCTCTGGTCTTTTCATGTGCCTCCTTATTTTTCTTGCACAGTGAATTTGATAGCATTTCTGAAATTTAAACACAAAAACAAACTGTCCACACTAAAGTTCTATTTTGGGGAAACGAAAAAGGTCCTGGAATTTTTTTAATAAAATGATCATTCCCATCAGAAGCAGTTCCCCCATTTTATTTCCCACCCTCTCACCTGATTGGTGACCACTTTCTTCCTGACTAGGGTCCTTTCCGCATGACACTCTTATAATGCAATTATTCCACTTTCAACCTCCTAGAGAATCCTGGGGTTTGCAGCAGCCGGCCCCTCCCGAAGCTGCAAACCCCAGGATTCCCTAGGAGGTTGAAAGTGGAATAATCGCACTATAAGAGTGTTGCGCGGAAAGGGCCACGGTGCAGGGAATGGTCTGTGATACCTTCACAAAGAAATGTGGGTCAGAAAAGAAGCAGACAAAGGTATATCTGACCTTAGCTCTATATCTTCTCACCTCTGTTCTCTGCTTTTTGTAAACATACCTTATCCCTTTAATGGTATCTATATGGGCATAAAGAAATTTGTATAATATAAATTAAGAGTGGGGTTCTTTCACACCTCACAGTTATAGCACTCTGAGTCCACTTTAACTACCAGGGCTGCATTCTGTGGAATCCTGGGTTTTATAGTCTGGGGGAGGTACTAATGCTCTCTGGCCGAGAATTCCAAATATCCCTCTCCGACAACACAAATCCCAGGATTCCATAGGATGTTGCTGTGGCAATTAAAGTAGAATCATAGCACTATAGTTGTGTAGTGAGAAGGGCCATACATTTTTCTTTTCCTTCTGCTAGTGTCTGATATGGAAGAAACCAAACAGAGCAGAATGATTTGGGGCTAGAGATGGAGATGTTGTGGTTCTGAATTTAAAACCCATTCTCAAACTTGTTAATATAAAAGATGTCTGTGTATAACCATACAATCACGAGTATGCAAAGATCTTTTTACAGAGGATCTTCTTCTTCTTCTTCTTCTTCTTCTTCTTCTTCTAAGCAAAGAGCATAAAAGCAAAATGTGTTATATAGAAGAAGCATACAGAGGTAGTGTGTATGTACTATTCATGGATGTACTGAGGAATGTTTGTGTGCAAGTATACAAATATGACAGTGCTTATGGAGGTAACAGGCTGTGGAGAATACAGATTCTACACAATTTAGCATGCATATATTCTGTTTTATAAAAGGCCCAGATGCCTGTATGCACACGTGTGTTTAATCTATTTGTAATCAGAAGATATATTTGTGTGTTCAACAGATGACATAGGTGTGTGTCTGTGCTTTATAGCCACAGTTCAATCACTGTGTACATGAAAGTTCAGATAAATCTAAAAGGTTTGGTGAGCCTTCCAGCAACTTAGTGTGTTAGGTTTTGCAGATTTGTAAGAGCAGTAATTGTCAACCAGGTAATGTGCTGGTATGCAATAAAATGCCATGAAAGGACGGTGCAGTGAAAAATAAATGAAGATATACCTAAAGGCTCTTGTGAGGCTACTTGTGTGTCTTTTTTTTACTCCTCCCACTCAGAGTTTCCGCTGTGAGTAGGTTATTTTGTCCTGGCCTCTACTTTGGGTGTGGATTGCCCACCTTATGAAGAGGTTGCCCATTGTGTTCATGAATGAATCATTACCCTGTACTTGCTGTGTTCAGTCAGAATGCATGCCCTGAATTTCTGAACTGTGCTTCAAATGGAAACGGAGGAGCAGTCTTTTCTGAGGCAGGGCTTGAGAAATGTAAAGCTTGAGAAAGGTACTATTTTGGGAATACAGTGCTACGTGCCCAAAAGGGCTTGCTTTGCCCTTTCATATTTTTAAAACAAATCTCTTTCACCTATAAAATAGAAGTGAACCTTCAGTTTTGTTTCAGATCAGAAGTGTTCCTCAGTTAATCTTAGACATGTGGCATCTCCTATTCAGACAAGATTTCAGCTTGGTTAAGAATTCTTTTCCTAGAAAAAGCTTACCATCCAAGCACTCTGATTTTTAGGAAGGGAACGTTTGTTTCTTCCTCCCTACATTTTTCTCTGCTTTTGTAATAGTTCATGACAGGTAAGGCCCAGTGTTGATGTATATTTAGTTCAAAGTTTATATATAGTGACACAAAGCAAATGAAGAAATTGACAAAGTTTATTATTTTTAAATAAATAATGGAACAAGTATTTCCCCCCATTAAAATCACATAAAAGTAGCGTGCAAATTTAGATTGTTTTACTATATGCTGCTCCCTGCCAAGTGTTGGGAGCTGTATAGAAAGCTGAAAGGAAAAGGATATGGGAAATATGTAGCCTTTGTGCCATGTTAAGTCCCCAGCCCAAGATGTATAGCAGCTATCTAGGTTTTTCTAGACTCCAAAAAGCCCCACCTCACCCCAGTTTTTTTTTCCCCAATTAATTTTTGCTCTTCAGGTGGCCAAGAAAGTGCAAGCTGCTGCTTATGAAGCACCAGTTTACCCTTATTCGTACCCATCAATCCCTTTTTCCCAGTTCTCAAAGAAAGCTTTACTGAAAACTAGAAGCTGCAATCAGAAGTGATTTCTGGTTTTGAGTTTAGCCAATGTCATCTGATATGGAGCCAAAAATTGCTCCTTACTTCCATGGCAGTAGCCCATCCCTGCTCAAAACCCAACACACAGGCAAAGGAAAAAATACTCTTCTGAAATTCACACTTTGTTTTTACTTATTACATTTATTTCCTGCCTTTCCTTCAAGAAACTCAAAGTGTGTGGTCTTCTTTCCTGTCTGTGAAGCAGATTAGGCTTTGAGATAGCACTTGGCTTAAGGTCATTCACCGAATTTATGAGTGACAGATTTGAATCCAGGTCTCCTCAGTCTTGCTCTGTCACATTAATACTGTACCACAGTGGGGTTTATCAGATTAAAAATTGTAGGTAGCTATAATTAATTTTGTGTCATCTTCTAGCTTAACACCGTCTACAATACACTAGACCAGTGTTTCTCAGCCTTTAGTGCTTTATTGGTTTTGGACTTCAGTTTCCAGAAGTTTCAGCTAGCTCAGCCAGTGGCCACGTTTTTTTGGATTAGGCTGGTGAAGCATTGGTGTCATTGGTTCATTTTAAATTATAAAATTCCTAGAAAACACTGAAAGCAAGATTTGCAAATCCAAAGTTAATCTTGATATATGGAAGTTTGGCATCATGGTCCAAGCTCACACACAACTAACTTACCATCTGTATAGCCTCTGCACTGCATTGTGCTGTGGAACTCTGATTTGAAAAGCATAGCTCCAGCATTCATATTTTCTTACACTGCTTTATTTACTCTGGCTGTTCTTTTTTCTGTTTCTTCTTCACTCCAGGAAGGACCCACTGAGCTCCCCAAGATCCAAAATGCACAGGACAACCAGGATAAAAATCACAGAGCTCAACCCCCACTTGATGTGTGCCTTGTGTGGAGGCTACTTCATAGATGCCACAACCATTGTGGAATGCTTACACTCTTGTAAGTTCAAAACCACATTTGGAAACTCTGGGGACTTAATTAGGAACCTGTCTTGCTGGCCTCCCACATCGCTGTTTCAGTGCTAAAGTCAGATGTACGATATGCAGAATAATCATAAAACCTCTTGAGTTCAGAGTCTGGAAAAAATAATTTTTGGACTACAATTACCAGAATCCCTGAACTATCCTGGCTGTAATATTCTCAGTGTTGTAATCCAAAAAAGTAATTTTTTAAGCTGTTAGTGTATGAAAGTTGTATTTGCTTTGGTACAGAGGAAGAGACACATAATTACAAGGCAAGGTGTGGACATACTTGAGACCTGACAGCTCTTATCTTAGCAGTTGAGAACTAGAACTACTTTCTATTAATCAACAAGACATGAAGATGAGAAGTGAGCTGTTGAAACACTCTGCACATTCTCAGAGATGCGGGTGTCTTCACAGGACGAGCCACATTAGAGAGTTTATAGACTCTTTCCCACCATTGCATCTTAACACATGATGTGGGTGATATGACTGTAAAATCAAATTTTCTCCCTTCTTCCGTGCTTTTTGTAACCTCTTGCTTGACAAAGAGACCTGGAAGTCTTGAAAGCTTGCAACAACTTCTGTGTGTTGGCAGAGGGATTGGTCTAGCAAGGTATACTACACTATGTTTTTTGGAATTTTTCTTCCAGTCAGTACAGTTACCCCTAATTTTTCAGGTCTTTATTGTTGCTTAAAATGTTTGACATAGAGTTCAGGCATTAAAAGCAGGTATGATGAGGTGGAAGAGTCTCAAACAACACACAAAGAAGTATTTAGAGCATGCAGTTTCTGTAAGAGGATGTTCTAATCAGTAGAAAGGTAAGGCTCCAAACTTAAAACAACAAAAATGAACACCCTTGAGGTGTGGGACTAGCTGCAACATAGTCAATCCCAGTAGCGCTCATTCAAATATTTAGCACCTGTTTTCTTATGATATTTGGTCTTTTTAAAAAATATGCTTATGAGGTTGGGCAGATTGGACAGGAAGGGAGGGACTACAAAAAAGAGACCTGTTACAGTCCTAAGAGCTATGTCCCCCAATAAAGTCCAAAATACAGGTAACTCTGAACCATATAAGCAAAGCTGTTCTGTCAGTTCTCGCTCTCTCTGTTTGTATTTGTTATTGTTTTAATAAAACCAGAAGTACAGGCTAGCAAATGAGATGAAAAATAAGCACTAAAAACAGGATAGACTCAAGATCAATGTGTGCACACTGTATCGGAGTATTTATATATAGAAAACAAAATATCATCTGAAATTGTTATTTACTTTATCCAAGTGCATTGTTCAAAATCTTTTCAAGTGTTGTGGGAGCTTGTTCTACAAGTTTTCATCTTCACTAGGAACAGGCTGTTTGTAGAGGTAATAGATATTAATTGCTAATTCAAAACCAGGCCACCCCAAATAGCTTGCATAACAACAGAGATAGTTTGTAACAGTCATAAAGGAAGGAAGGAGTCTTGTAACACTTTTAAGACCAATTTATTCCAACACAACCTTTTGTGGGCTCCAGACTTCAGATGGATCTGTAAGGTGCCACAACATTCCTTCTTTCTTTGTATACTGAAGCAGACCACCATGACTATTTCTCTGAATATTGTCTTGTAACAGTGCACTGTTGCTGGGGAAATCCATTTCCTTACTTCTGTTCCAGGGTACTGTAAGAGCTGCAGCCAAGCTCAGAGGGGAACTAGAGATGGTGTGGAGGGCTGGCGAATGATGTGATCATCCATACAAGTCAAAAAGTGCCAGTATTTCAGTCCCATGGGCCCTGGCTCCACTACACCAGTGATCTTAGCTGCAAAATACAAATTGTCTCCCTCTAAATGTTTCAAATAATTGTAAACCAATGAAATGTTGGCCAGTTTGTTTCTTTGTCATGGAACATTGTAATCAACCATGTGATTTAGCACAAGTCTCTATGATTCCCTTTACTGTTATTTTCTATCTTATATGCAGAACAAGAGAAATTGACACATTAAACAATATTCTATTAATCTCACCTTTTATGTATCTCACTTCCTTCCCTTAACAAGTTTGCCTGGAGCATTTGATGCAGTTGAGAAGCACTTCTGGACCTTAACATTTAGAGAATGTTTCTCAACCAATTAATTCCTGAGCAATCACTATGCATTTGATCAACAAGTTAATGTTGAGCTCCCTCAATGGCTTTCTGTAAGGTGACCCCATAGCTGGACCAAAATATTTTGCTGTCAGAGGTAGAGCAACACCAGCCAACTGTCATCTCTCATCCCTGTTTTTTGTTTCCTTTTTAGTCTGTAAAACCTGCATTGTCCGCTACCTGGAAACCAACAAATACTGCCCAATGTGTGATGTTCAAGTGCATAAAACGCGGCCTCTCCTCAGTATCAGGTATTTAATGTTGATCTCTACTTTAGCCAGCGGTATCTTTATTGGCCCAAGATAGATTCAGATGAGTAGGAGCTTCAAGTTTTATAATATGGCATCTACAACTCTGTAGAATATTTACAGATGGCACTGTCTAATGGTATCATCCCTCCACTTTCCTGGGCTTCTGAGCTTCCTCAGTCACATGGCCACAGTATGTTTGTTCGTTCCATTTCTATCCCACCATTCTTCTAAGAACCCAAAAGCAGCACATATGTTCCGTGTTCCTATTTTTATCCTTGTGATGAACCTGTGGGATACACAAGGTCAAGAAATAGCAACTCACCCAAACTCAGCAGTGTGCTTTATTACTGTGTGAGGATTTGAAACCAGAGGCTCTTTTACATTATATGATTGTAGTGCTATGATAGCATTCAGGTACTTGGCTACACCCTATGAAATCCTGGGGTTTCTAATTTGGGGAAGCACTAGAGTTCTCTGACTGAGAATTCTAAATATTCCACCTTAAACTGAAAAATCCCAGAATTCCACAGGATGGAATCATAGCAGTTAAAGTGGAATCACAGTGCTAGAATTATGTAATGTGAAAAGGCCCCAGGTCTCTATATTCTTAATTCAGTGGTCTGACTGTTACACCACACTGGCTGTCACCCTCCTATGCATTGCTAGATAAAATTCAGGTCCATTTTCCTTAGCATTCTGTTTTCAAATTGATGCTGTCCAACAGAGCATGATAGTGATACTCCTGCCCTGTTGCTTGTCTCAAGGACCTATTATTCAGTAATGAGCATAGCTCTATTTTGTTCTCATTCCATATAGCCATTGCCAAATGTCATCTCTATTCTATTTTTGGCTGCATTCCGTCTAACCAAGAGGTGAGGCAAACATTACTATAACCCAAAGCTTATAATCTTTCCAACTACCCTTTCTCTAAAAGGGGCTTAACATAAGCCTGCCTGGGATTCATGCCCTCTGACCTGAAATTCCTTCTCCCACCTCCTGAGTGACTGGTTGCTGGCTGCAGTCCTTGAGAAGTGATTTATAGGCATTTGGGACTGGTTCACAAGGCAGGGCATTGTATCCTGTTAACTAGGAGACTACGATTTGATTAAGTTTGTCCTAGGTGGAACCCAGTTGGAGTGGGAGGAGAAGGAAGGTAGTGCAAAGCAGAGTGGAGATGGCTTTGGGTATGGCAGGAGATGATCAGTAAGATCTACTAAGGCTGAAATGCCTTTCCTATGGAAGAAAAAGTGAAAAATGAGACAATGCAAGCCAAAGACATTTCACTCTTTGATCTGGAGTCCAAATGGAATATCGCTTCCAAATATCCCAACCCTGAAGCTACACTTTTGAGAAAATCTTGCCTCCATATCCCTGCCTCCCTTCTCCTTTGTGGATCTACTGGAAGTAGGGTTTACTTCCCCGCTTTAGGTTTTAGTTTTAAAATGTTCTGATACTGTTTAAATTCAGTGACTGGAATATGGTAGCTTTTTAAATTGATTTTTAATGTTATAACATATAGCTTTTTTTTAGCTGTGCTTTGATGCAATTTGTTTTATAAGCCTCCTTCACACTTCTAATAGGGGAATGGCAGGATAGAAATAGAATACTAAAATGAAATAAATTATGAGGTTACTCAGTGCCAGGGGCACACTTGCCCTTCAGAGGTTCTAGCAGTAAGCTCTATATCAAAGACCAATGCCCAGCCTCAGTGAGCCCTACCTCAGAGGAAACCAAGGCCTCCGCCCTTTCTCTATTTATTAAACTTTCAGATTTAATCAGCAGATTTCTGTGTTATGGAGTCCTTTTGGTATCTTTTCAGTTCGTGTAGCATCATCCATGTCGTCTCGCTTCAAGAGAAAAGACTCCAGATCTGCTATCTTACTTGCCTATTGCAAAATTTGTGCAAATCATTCAGATGGAGATGGGAGGCACTGGCAGAATGTGGCTCTTTCTATGGCAGTTGGTTGACCTCCGATAATACAGTGAACCTGTAGTGCTAATTAAAGGGCTTTCTGTGAATGATTACCCAGACAGACTCCTTAAAACAGTCTTTGAACCACAGACAGGCAAGCCTTTTGAAGAAGCTACAAGAACTATTTAACCTGAGTACCATTGTGGTTTACAGTATATTGATCTGTTTGTCTTGGTACTTTTGCATTAACCTTTTGCCAGAGGCATGCTGAGGGCTCTGTATTTTCTTCTCTAGGAAATCAAATTTCCACACCATTTTAAACCACACCGTGCAGCAAGGAAATCCAAATTCTAAAGTCCAAATGCTTGATTAAAATCCAGAATAATGACATACTTCCACAAATTTTCAATGATTTATTAGTGCTTTTGCAAGTGTTGGGGAGGGGCAATGACACTATTCAGAATACTGAAACTGTTCCCCAATCCAAGATTTGCCCAGCAACCAGCTTCTAACATTTAGCCAGACACTTCTCAAGTGTTTTCAGGTTTATCTCTGCTGTCACAACACCTAGAAACATTCAGGGATTACATAAAATGGAGACATTCAACATGACAAATTAGGACCACATTATAGTTTTTGACTGCTTGTTTGAGAGATGTGAATCACATTCTTTGCCCTCATCGGTCTGCTTTTTTGCAATAGACCATTTCCTTTTGCAGGCATAACAATGAAGCAAACACAGCAATATTTTCTTCATTAGCTGTGAAGCCATAATTTTGCTCCCTTCCCTATGCGTCTGGATTTTGGGGAAGCCTGGGGCACCTTAATGAACTCTACAGATGGTTGGCATAGAAACCAAGAAGGCAGCCTGCCACAGATGCAACTCTGGATGTATTTTTAGCTCCTGGTCTGTGTAAATTAATTTCTCTAGTAACACTTGAGTTTCACCGCAAAATATTTACAAGCCTTGCTCCCTCTGGTCTCACCTTAGCGGTCCCTGAACATCCAGATACAAACACCCACCAATATAAAAAAGTGCCGGGCCAGGAAATTTCAACATGCAGGGTGAAAGTGCAGCAAGATGTCACTGGGGTTTTTAGAAAGCCATCTCTGATTGATTTCACATATGTCACTTAGATCATTGTCAGGCCTCTCTTTTGCTCTTGGTATGCATGTGTGAAAGACAGAAAGAAAATTTTAAATGTGCAGGGAGCACTTTAAAACAACAGCATTTGCTGGACATGCAAGAAAAATGTGTTTAAATCTACTTATGATAGTGGGCTGTGTGTGTTAATATCTTGTGAACATTTCTTATATTTGTTATATACACTTGCACAGATATGGGAACAGCTCTTTATAAACAAAGAAATTAACCTTCTTTTCCCTCTCCATGTGTATATGAGGTATCTACATGAAGCTGAAGTGTATTGTATGATATTTTAAAAATTAAAAACAGCACTATGGTGATGAGGGAAAAAAGCCAGCCTTCTTGTTTTCATCTGTGCCAGTGATCATGCAGCTGGAAACCTGTTTATTAGTTCTAATTTCCATCTTTGCTTACCTCCTTCACTGTCCTCAGTATTCAAGCATTTAATTTGTTTTTTGTTTTTGCTATTTAACATGTTTCTGTCCTGGAAGGTAATAATAGCATTTTATTTTTATTTGCCATAGAAACTAATGAAGTAGTAAATTTTGCAAGAATCTAGGTTTGCCTTTGTCAGCAAGTCTTGCTTTGCTGCAGTATCTATGGGCAAAAGTGTAGGTTGCAGTGTTTTTATGGAACAAGGACGCACAAGGTCAGAACAGGGTCAGAGCTCCAGGACTTCTTGATTTCCAGAGACAATAACATCTCCCTCCTCCCCTATTCCATTCCCCTCCCTGATTTCCCTGCAGTAGGAAGGGTAGAGGAATAGATTTTCCTAAAGGCAATATAGTTTTGTGAGCTATTTTTGTTAGAATGCAGAGTTTTGGGAAGTTATTTGATCCTTAAAGTCTCTTTCACACTACAGAATTATAGTAGTGTAATAGCACTTTAATTGCCATGGCTTCATTCTATAGAATTCTGGGATTTGTAGTTTGGGAAGTCAGTAAGAGTTCTCCTGCAGAGCATTCTAAATACAAAACCATCATTTCCATGAGATGGAGTCAGGGCAGTTAAAAAGGTACCAAAGTGCTATAACTATGTAGTTATGAACTGCGTAGTTATGAAAGAGAGATAGCAATTGATTTATAAAGAACATGATTCTGGTGGTGATGAAAACTGCCAGAATTAGTTTGTTGGCATGGATCAATGCAGCTGCCCGCATTATTTGAGACTTTCCTTGTGGTTGTGACTACGAGAATTACCCTGATGAATGGCTGCACTTCAAATTTACCACTATGCTCCATGCACTATGTAGATGAGGGGGAATGCAGGAGTGTGTATTGTGAAAGGAGCTAATGGAAGAATGCGGTGCATTATGGGACAGCATTAGTCTGAGTCTGATTATGGAGCACTATGAGCCACCATCAGAATAGGGCAGTGGGACAGTATCTTCTGCAATAGCTGAAGGGATGTGTGATGAAATTTAAACTAGAATATAGATTAACTGAGGGAAGGAGAGAGTAATATGCAATGGAACCAGGGCTTGGTGAACTAAAGACTTTTTATTAGCTGAGATAATGAATGTGCCACACTCTCAAATGTCTCTCTTCTCTTTCATTTAGTGTTAATTCTCATGGTTGCTGGAATGAAAATACCCCTCTGCCAGTATATATTGTTGTAAGCTATTGCTGTTGTAATGCAATGCATTTTGGGGTGGTTTGCCTTGAACGGGGCTATTAAAATCCATAGATTGACAAAAGACCTGCTCTAGGAGGATGAAAAGTGTTAAATTTGTTGAGATTCATCAACAGTGGTATGGCCAGTTTTGGACTGTCCTTTTGGGCTTGGTGATATGTGTTGTCATGATGGGTCCCTGCACTGCAAAACACAAAGTTAGCTGTGTTTGTCTTTGAGGGGAAAAGAACACAATTTAGGGTTGTCATAAGTTAGAGTTTACTTGAAGGCACATAAAGGCAAGAACTACCAATCTGGCTGGATAATTTTTTCGGGTGGGGGGGCACCTCTTTATTGCTGCTCAAAACAAGGCTGACTCAAAAATTTAAAGGGCACTGTTTCTGCTTTTGGAGTCTTTGTGATATGAACCTAAGTGTGGGCTCAAATGTAGAACTGGAAGCTGATTATAAAGCAGTGAATCCATTAATCTTACGTGTTGGGGTTGGTGATCAGTCTATTGATTATATTTCTATATAGTACAAACTTCTCGCTTAAAGATATGTGCTAGTGTTATCAAAGGGGTCATCTTAGAAGAGGCATATTCCTCCTATGTATATGAGATAGTGCTTTTCATATACAATTTTTAAGTACATATCTTAACAATAACATATATATTTTACAATTTTATGTTAATTAATCTAAGTTCCTTTTGGGTTGATTAGAAGTGTATTTCATTTACTGATAAAATTGATTATCAATGAAATGTTGCAGCTTTTCTCAGAAATAAGCTAGGAATTCAGTGGTTCACTTCCTAAGTCTAGGATTATAGTCCCCATGTCATGAGTGCAGGAAGTGTTGTAAAAAGCCTAAGGAAAGACATTGTCCTTGCAGAATTCTTGGCTATACTAAACTAAATAATGAAAATATTGACATGGGGAAAACTCAGGAACACTAATAATCACTTGAGAATGAATAGTACTTTGGGCATCTGCTTCTGCCCCTAGTCTGCAGTGAACCACAGCTTACAACTTTGCCTGAAGGTGGTAAAGTATGATTTGCATAAACCACAATTTACTTTGAAGCAGTAATCCTGGTTTGGAAGGTAAATTATAAGTTGCTGCTAGCTGGAAACAGAAGTTTCTAGTGTTCTTCTTGCACATCTAGAGGAAGAGAAGAGGGCATGATATGAGTCTGAGGCTCAGCACTGCTCATTACTGATCACTGTCAAGTAATCTTAGAGGGCAAGAGATGAGAGAACTGCATGAACCAGGAAAGCAGTCATTTCGGTTCACTGTTTAATTTAGGGAAGGCAGTGAACAGAGAAGGTGACTTTTGAAGAATGAGTGGGTTTAGGAGATGTAGTTCTAGTATAGATAGCAGTAGTAGGGTAGAATGCATGGACCAGGGAGTTGGTAAAGTTGCTCTTTTTTGGGGGACCATAGCTTCCATAATCACCCATGGTCATTTCCAGGGTTTGTTGTTTGCCTGTTTGTTCGGAGCTGGTTGTTGAAAATTATCCTTAATCTGTTGTCTTCCATACCCGCTCCCTTTTCATGGTTTCTTAGCACCTCTGTCAATTGGTGATGGGCTGTTTTATCCCTTTAGATCCCTGACAGTTGCCAGTGTCCAGGGATACCTTGGTTACAGCAGGTGGCTTTATACCTCTGTTGAGGAAAGGTGACTCTTTTCACTCTGCAACACCTCAAGTGTAATTGTGTATCCTGGGCACTCCACCTTGGGACACATTAAGTGGGCTATTGACTCAAGCATATATAATGACCTTTCTTGCAACCCAACTGCCAGTCAAGCAGCCCTTGGACAAAGCTTGTTTTCATTAGCATGCCATAAATTATGAAACAAAGTCAATATGTATTTGTAATAAATAGCATTAGAAAAGTGGATTGGGGGGGGGTGGGCTTGTCAAATGGTCCTAATATCATGTCCTAGTAGATGAAAAGAAATACCACTCACCAAAACAATTTTTTAAAACAAGACAGAGCCTTTTAAATTAGACACTGAATGTTTTGACATAGACATAATTGTGTATTTGCTTCCCCACCCCATAAATCTTCAGTTGACCCTCCACATTTGGTAGGGTCAGGGGTGCAGCATCCCTGCAAAAGTGGAAAAATCACAAATACCAAAATGTGCATGTATGTCTGTGGGAAGAGGCTAAGGTATGGTGGGGAAAATGGGCACCCAGGGTCCAAACCAGGTCAGAGAAGGGATTGGGGAAGGGGGGTGGGTCAGCATGGGGCCCTATACTTTCTCTCTTGCATCCGCTTCCTTCCTTGAATGTTGGGGGGGGGCATTGGGAGAGGGTTTATTGTGCTGGGAAATTGGGCTGTGAGCTGTCTTTAGTTGACCAGGCAGCAGCTGGTGGAGGAAGAGGACCATGGATGGATTGTTAAAGGGCTGCACAGCATGATCGGAGTTTGTGAGAAAGAAAGTTCCCCTAGAAAAGAAGGCCTGGGGGGGGGGTTGAAAAAACTTGCAAATAATTAAATCAGTGAAAGCTAAACCCGCAGATGTGGAAGGCTGACTGTATTTATATAAACGTTGTTCTTCATCTCTGAGTGGGGTGTCTAGATCTTTTGAGAGTTGTTGGAGCTAGTCAGAAGTAGATTTATAACAAAACAAAGAAGATTTTCAAGTTCTGAATAGTGAGTTGGGGTCCAGCTTTTCCCTTGTGAAGAGAAAGAAGCCCCTATTCACCATGTTCTCCTCATGTGTTTATAGTTGTATGTCACAGGGAAAGGAAGAGGGAGCGAGTCTGAAAAAGTAACTCTGCAAAGCTCTGGGGATCTGCAGATGTGCTTACCCATCATCATGGCTATATATATCAATAACATCAGGGATGATGTATTTCTCTGAATACCAATTGTGGAGAAGAGGGAATAGTTACCTTCATGTGCTGTTTGTGGATATCCCATAGGCCTCTTATTTGTCACTGTGGGAAACAAGATGCTGAACTGAACTGTCCTTTCTTCTGAGCCAATAGTGCTCTCCTTATCTCTGGAGGCGCACTTCTCTTTCTTGGCACTGGAAATAGGTTATTGGGCTAAGCATTTAGAATGTCACGGCTCAATTTAAACCATGGAGAGAGTGAACTCTGTTTTGAAATGCAGATCTCTTCTTCCTGCCACAGCTTCCGATATCACCTATTACATTTGCAGAGGTAATTGCCCTAAAGTGTCTATTGATTTCCACCCACACTTCCCTGGTTTTATCAAGAGCAAAATGCTCCTTTTATCTTTGTACTTATTTTCCTTTAATGAAGGGAGATTTAAATGGTGATTAAAAAAAAAGTTATTCCCAAATTGACGTTTGCTGATAACAGTGTTTTCTTTTGCATTTCAGATCAGACAAAACTTTACAAGATATAGTGTACAAGTTGGTTCCAGGACTATTCAAAGGTATGATTGTGTGTCTTGGAACAACCACAAGCTCAGTAGTAGGGTGCTTTGTGGAGAGAGGGATGTATTTTTATAATATGGGACCAATGATAGAGCAAAAATTGCTTCCATTTGCTTTAATGCAGTAAAAAAGTAGGTCCCTGGTTCTGTTGTGATATGTTATAAATAAATGTCATAAATTTATAAATGTGATAAATTTATATTTTTTGTAATATTAAATAATAGAGGAGAAATGCTTACTTTTTTAAATAGCATATTACCTAATGATAGGTAATATAAAAGGATTTCAAAAATGCAGCCGTATCTCTTTTGTCTTCATCAAATAACCCAGTTTTGTCTGACCAGATGGTAATTTTAAATATAAGTCTAATTAAAATGTACTTTTCTTACAGTGGGGTGGAAATCATATAGCCCACCTGATGTTGCTGGAATGAAAGTCCCAACAGCCGTTGCTAACATAAGCAGTGGCTGAGAATGCAGGGAAGTGCAGTTCAACAATATCTGGAGGGCCTCATGATTCTCCCCATCTTATACAATAACATTATTTAAATTCATTTTTGTTGTTGGGGCATTTAAACTACTCCTGGAAAATGAAGAAAAGGTAACAACACTGATAAATGAGGTAACAGTTTACTTTCCTTTGCAGATGAAATGAAAAGGCGGCGAGATTTCTACGCAGCATATCCTCTGGCTGATGGTATGGTGTCTGTCTCACATCTTGATTCCTACATGTCAACAGTGATTATGGCCATTCCTGCACTAGACTGTTGTAGTGCTGTTATTCCACTTTCAACATCCTATGGAATCCTGAGGTTTGCATGTTGAAAGTGAAATGATAGCACTATAACAATTTAGTGCGGAAATGGCCTGTGTCTTGGAAAGCAGGTACAATTTTCCTTTCTTTTCCTCTCTTGTTTGTCTAGTTCCTAATGGATCCAACGAAGACCGGGGAGAGGTTTCAGAACAAGAGAAAGCAAACTTGACAGATGATGAAATTGTCAGCTTATCTATAGAATTCTATGAAGGAATCAGGTAACGTAAGATAGATGATGTCCTTCCTTCACCAATCCGATTAATCTGAATAGTGCTTCTTCATCTCTTCTGGCTTTCAAAATAACTTCTGTCCCTTTTTCATTGCATTCCAGTCCATAGTGTCTGTTTGCCACTTGGCTGTCTTGGCTCTGCATTCTAGCAGGGCTTGTTTTCCCTCCGGGTTTATCTAGTTTAGAAGACTATGGAGCTTTACCTTTCGGATGGGGTCTTATACTGTGTGTGTGTATAATACTGAGGCCAGACTGCATGGCTGTCACTGATGGATGTTCAGAGGCTGTAGGTGTTGTGTTTGGAATATAACAGCCTACCCCTTGGTGAATGGGGCCATCAAAACGTTGCACATGCCCTTTTAGTTCACATTTTCAAGGAACACTCTCTATTCTAGTTGGAACCAGCTTAAAGGCAAATTGGGCCCACCCTTACTAAGGTGGGAGATGGAAGTAACAAGTTATAAGCAGTATGATTACTTAGAACTTGTTGTTTTTGAGGACAACAAGGAAGTCATGGTTGCCTTTCAAAAGCAACATGATTTGTTAGGGTTTTTTTTATTTTGTTGTTGTTCAGTATGTTTGTGTTTAATTAAAAAACAACAACATGATGAATAAGAATGAGGTTGTGTTATTGGTATAAGAAATAATCTTTTGTTAATTTCAGTAGTTTCACTTTCTGTTTATTGTTTTGAGTTGATATTATTGTTAACTGCCCTGAGAGCTTTAGATAAAGGGTGGGACCTAAGTAAATAAAGAAATATACTTTCAGAAGTTGCTGTTATTTTTGGAGGTATTTTGACAGAAATTTTTCAAGTTTTATGCCACTGTCTCAGGGATGCTCTCAAAAAAGGGTAACAGAAGGTAGGAAAACAACAAGCAACACATGAAGCTATGTAACTTTTTAATACTGTAATTAGTGATACCAGCAGGCTTCTTCATAAACACTGTGATGGGTAGTGGGAATGAAAACTTAACAGTGTAAAAAGAAATTTTTTGAGCATTCGTCAAAGTGCATTAGGTACCTGAGGCCAAACTGTTGTTTATCCATGGACATCTCACTCAGGAAGTCAAAATACAATAATAGTATACTAGAATATATAAATAGTTACCCTGAATCAACTATCTGAAGTGACTGCTGCATTGGGGTGCCTCTTCAAAAACCATTAGTGCAAATTGCTCTTTCTCACATTTTTGCCTCTCCCCTGGATTTCTCCAACCTGGTGCCATCTGGATGTATTGGTCTGTTGTTTTCATCTTTCTGGCCAGTATCTTAAAGTCACTAGGCTGTGCAAGGAAGGTTTTCAGCTTTAGCTAACTCTCCATGGTGCAGATGGTGCTTTGACTAAGGCAATTTTTGAGTTCTGTTCTATGACTATAAGCTATCTAGCTAAAACATATGCTGAGTTAGTCAAATTTCTGGACTCAGGCCTTGGGTTATCATGTGTCTCCCGGTGGATCCCCTAATATTTTTCTGGAAGCAGAATGAGTTGG
The DNA here is from genome assembly GCA_948474755.1 of Ctenosaura bakeri. Taxonomy (NCBI): domain Eukaryota; kingdom Metazoa; phylum Chordata; class Lepidosauria; order Squamata; family Iguanidae; genus Ctenosaura; species Ctenosaura bakeri. The sequence goes on along the minus strand of CAOLHI010002366.1, from coordinate 134,132 downwards.
GTTCCTTGTACAGTTTGTTGCTGTTGCTGTTGTCGTCATGCCTTTCCAACTTATGGCCATTCTAAGGCAACCCTATCATGGGGTTTTCTTGGCAAGATTGTTCAGAGGGGTGTTGCTTTTGCCTCTCTCTGAAACTGAGAGAGTATGACTTGCCTAAGGTCACTCAGTGAGTTTCCATGGCTGCGTGAAGGTTCAAACCCTGGTCTCCAGAGCCATAGTCTAGCACTCAAACCACTATACTATACTGGCTCTCTCCTTGTGCTGTGTGTATGTATAAATATATAGTTATTGATTTCTCTGTCCATTTATTTTTTCTCAGAGAAGAAAACAAAGGGACGGTTGAAAATGGAAACCTGGAGAAAGACAAGGTAAGGGATGTCCCTGATGAGTAGCCCCAGAATAGCTTTTGAGCAGCTGTCTATTCACAACTGTTTTGGAAATATGAGGGAAATTCTATGTCTCCTTCAGCTTCCACCCTTTCTGTTTGGGCTGAAAAAGTCAGCAGTGTTTAATTTGTAGACCTGGCATGAGAGGAGAGAGCATTCTTGAAATCTGTGTTTTCTTTTGATTTGGAATCCCATATCTTTGTCATAGTGGTAATTATCTCTAAAATGAGAGGTACAGTGGCTCAGCGTATGTATTCTCTAATCAGGAAGCCCATTCCTTTCATCTTGTGAGGCTTGGGAAGCGTTATATTCATTTCTTTCACATTCTCAGAGAAACACTGTTGACTTCATTGTTACCTCATGTAGGATTGCCAGAGTGAAAACTGGAGGTGGCTCCTGTGCCTTTAATGGTTGTGTGGAAGAGGGAATTTCAGCAGGCATTATCACACAACCCAAATTATGGGTGCAACCCCTGTTGAAATTCCCTCTTCTGCACAAAAATTAAAGGGACAGGAGCCATCTCCAGTTTTCACTCTGACAACCCTAAATAGGCATTAGGGCTAATTCACAGCAATAGATAATGGATTCTAGATCTGTGCCCTGCTTGAATTTAGCCTACACTGTTTGCTCTTTCTTCCTGCTGCTCCCACCAATTCTCCTTTCTACGGAATATGTTCTTTTGTTCTTTATTTTCTTTTCTTTGACATCTCCTCACTCTAGTTTAGGTTCTTTCTCCCTGCCTGCCTCCAGTTCCAAGCTTGGTCCCTTCAGCCCCCTATTGCAGTGGCATATAGACTGTAATGATGTGCTTTGCTTGTGACCTTTGACCGTTCTTGGAGTCCACCCCCACTCCCCACTTTCCTGCCTTTTGGCAGATTTACAGCTGCTTCAATACATATTTCAGCTTCTGTCGCTGCTGCAGCAGCCCAGCCCCTCCCTCCCTCCCTCCCTCCCTCTTTAAACCATTTCTCTCTCTCTTTTTCATTCTTCCTAGAAGAACAGCATGCGTTTCCTCCGTTGTCCTGCCGCCATGACGATCATGCACCTGGCTAAGTTTCTCCGCAACAAGATGGATGTACCCAGCAAATACAAAGTGAGTTACAAGCAAGTGTATCATGTTCTTTTGGGCCAAGATTGTCACCAGCCTTGTGCAAGTTCAGGATTGTGTGTATTCCATGGAAGTGCCAGTTTAATACTTGGTATAAAGTATACACAGAGTGAAATATGCAGGACTCAGTGTGAAAGCTTATGCACTTTTATTTTTAACCAAGAAAGCTTTGTCCAATATTGCAGTTTTATGAATTACACAAAGAGATGAACATTTTATTTGTGATGAGTTAGTGTTACTGAAGCCTATAATTCCCTGTATCACAGGTGTGTGGAATCTTACTAGTTGTTCTGTCATTAAGGAGATAATTGCGCTCTATATGTAGCTGGAGGCACTTTGCTTTGTTTGATTTGTTGACTGAAACAGACATCCTAGGCTTTCATCCATTTTTTAAAAGATATTCCAGGCTAAGCCCCGGTGGACCTTTTCTCAAATTTTGATGTTTTACAAAAAGTGATTCCATAGAAATCAAATTTGTGAAAATCTCTTACTTGTTGAGATCTGTGTTACATGTATTTTAAAAACTTCACAAAGGTAGTCCAAATTCTGTCCCAGGAAAATTATGCAGATTTTTAAAATGTGCCTTTGTTTGGTTAGTTTCATAACTTATTTTACTATTGCTATGAGGGTGGGGGAAACACTTTCAAGCTTTTGTTTGTAGCAGGACTTGATGAGGATTTTTTGGTTCCTATGAGGGGCCTATGGATAAAGTGAGAAGCTGCAGATGGTAGTGGGAGGACCCAGCATAAAAAACTGGGTGGGGTTTGCAACACGGTAGAATTGTATGTTTCACTCATTCTCTGCTGTTCCATCTTTGTTGATCTGTCTTCTTTGTCCCATCCACATGAAATTAGCTCAAAGGGCTGCAATACAGAAGTAGTTTTATGATGTTATGTAAGGCTGACCCTGTCATTAGTTTGATGGTTGCTTTTGGCAATAGATGCTGTTGGGTGGAGGACAGAACTGAAAGTGCTAAATGGATTCCCTGTGTACCCTAAGCTGCTCTGCTGTTCTCAGAAATGGTGGACTATGCTGTCCTGTTACCAGTATTGAAAATTCCACAGTCAGTCTGATTGACCTTTGTATGTAGAATGGGTGATTAGAGAGGCATCTTTTCCTTGCCTCAGGCAGCAAAATTTCTTGAGCCAATCCTGAACTTAGAAGCTAAAAAGTGTTTTGTTTTTCCCCCTGGAATGTTAAGATATTCAGGATGCCAAAATCAGTGACCAGCAAATATCTGTGTTTGTGCCAGGCAATCAAAAATGTCTTCTTTAATTGTACTATTTTATCTGTTAGGTGGAAGTTCTCTATGAAGATGAACCTCTAAAAGAATATTACACTCTCATGGACATTACTTACATCTATCCATGGCGAAGGGTGAGTGACAAGTGAAATCTTCAGCCATTTCTACACTAGGCTGTTATAGTGCTGTTATTCCACTTTCAACATCCTATAGAATCCTGGGCTTTGCAGTTTAGGAAGGGGCCTCAAAGGCCCCTCTCTAAACTGCAAAGTCCAGGATTCCATAGAATGTTGAAAGTGGAATAATAGCACTATAACAACCTGGTGCAGAAATGGCCCTCTTATCAAAGGAGTCTGTCTTGTGGAAGTATCCAAGAGTACTGGACATCCTAGGGAAATCATACTTTCCACACCAATGGCTATTACATGTTTTCAGACTCAAGAGTACTGCCTCTAGCGTGAAACTTCTTAAAATGAAGATTTCCTTGAACTTTGCTAAAATGCCAATTACATTTTATTAAAATCTGTGTGGAGAAAAAGGTAAAACAGTAGAAGGAGATGGAAGTAAACTAAGCCATGTTGGAGAGCGCCAGTAGTCAGTAATCTTATGACCCTCAGGCCATACTTTCCACCCAAGTATCTTGTTCCACACAGGTATGTGTTATAAGGGAAGTTGATAAAATGTTTTATTAGTATGCAAGCCTTTGTGTCTACAAGTTATAATTTTTAGGAATTGTATAGTATGATAGGAGAGCTTGGTCATGGAAACCCACTGGGTGACATTGAGCATATCTCAGCTCCAGAAAACCCCATGATAGATTCACCTTAGGGTCACCATAAGTCAGAAATAACCTAAGGGCTCACAATAGCAATAAACAGTATGATAGAGGAGAGCAAGTGTGGGGAAGTGACCTAGTGATGGGCATTGGAAACTTTTGTTCTATTTTTATATGGAAAATTTTACACACACACACACACACACTTATTCATAGATACCTGAGCTGTTCCACTACAATCAATCATGTTAGATGGATTAAATATAGGATAGGAAGTTGTAGTTATTCTTCTAAACCCTAGTGCTCAGAGGAATAAACTAACAAATGAATACACTGCTAAGTTTGTTTCTGTTTCACAAAATCACTTGCTTCTTAGGGCCTTTCCGCATTGCACTGTAATAGTGCTATTATTCCACTTTCAACATCCCATGGAATTCTGGGGTTTGCAGTATAGGGAGGGGCATTTGGAATTCTCAGTAAACTACAAACCCCAGAATTCTGCAGGATGTTGAAAGTAGAATAATAGCACTATAATAGTGTAGTGCAGAAAGGTCCTTAGGGAGTCACAGGTACAGGTAGTCAAGACAAAATATGATATGTTGCCTGTGCCTACAGACTCACATCCATCCTTTACTGCAAAATAATTTTCAACTAGTTGTCCCGAGTCAGTTTTTTTTTAATGTGAAAATGGGACTAATAAGCAATGCAGAAAGTGATTGAATGAAGCTGAAGGTACTACAGTTCCACGTCAACAAAAGAAAGTTAAACTGTTTATAAAAGATATGTCAGGTACAACTATCTTTGGGGATGTATCCTAAAAAAATAGTGCTCTTTCAAGTATAGTCGTTCTGTGTTAAAGATAAAGGAAACATACACTATTCTTTTTACAAATATTACAATAAAAATTTGCATGTAAAGCTTTCAACATGTTTGAATATAATATTCATGTTTCAATGTAATATTTAAACCAATTATGCTAAATCACACAACATTATTTAGTGCACTGAAAAATTTTCTTGTTCTGCTTTTCCTGGAAAATCTGTATCACTGGACTTTGCTGTATAAAATGAAGTTACTGTGATAAGTCCAAGATTCTGAATGACACAAAGACTGTAAACAGTCTTTCAAACTCCTGCTCCTTCTTGTTGCTCTCTCTCTCTGCAGAATGGTCCTCTTCCCTTGAAGTACCGGGTCCAGCCAGCCTGCAAGAGGCTAAAACTCTCCTCCCAGCCTCCAAACTCAGAGTGCACCAATACTAGTGGTGCGTCAGAGTGTGAATCTGTCAGCGACAAGGCTAATAGTCCCGCCACCTTGCCAGCCACCACCTCCTCTTCCTTACCCAGCCCTGCCACGCCTTCCCATGGTTCCCCAAGCTCCAACACCACCACTGTGAGCATTCCTGCCAACTCCACCTCTGGCGCCATGCTCAATGGCTCCTCGAACTGCCACCAGATGCAGCCCTTGGCCAGCAGGGGGCGCAAAACCATGGTGAATGGTGGTCCAGCGATGTCAGCTCTGACTTAAAAAGGAAGGAGTGACGCTTTTCCCCTCTTGTTGCCAGATCTTGGGTTTTATAAATAAGTATATTATGTGTAGATAGGGGCAATGATGGGTGGGGTGGGGAAATTATACATACTTATTTTCTATTGACTGATTTGATTTAATTTAAGAAAAAAAATACAAAAAGAGACAAAAAATCCATTGTGTCCTCCCCTTTTTAATTTTTTAAAAAGCAGAAATGTGCTCACGTAACTGCATGATGGCATCTGTGTAATAGCTCTTGTTAATAATACTTTTTTAAAAAAAAATGTGCCCTCAGTTTATAGTGAGACTAAATGCACAGCCCCAGAGTGAGAAAGAGAAAAATGCACAGCCTTAAACCTGCCAAGCTTTTCTTTCCTAGAAGCACACGTGGCTTTCTTGTGCTCTTTTTGTCATACAACTGTGGCCCCACTTCTGAATGCCTCAAGCACACATTGTCACCCCATTTACAATGCCTTTTGGGGCCCATCTTCCTACATCTACCTCTCATGGCCTCTGCCCCAAACTCTTATGGGACCAAGATGCAGTTTTAAAGTTAGAAAGGAGATCTGGATGCTTGCATATGTATGTGTATGCATGTGTGCAGAAAATGTTGGTGCTTGGCTCCTTCTCCATGATATGAGGGCTGATGGGTAGTGCTGGCATGCCCTGTGCTATGAGAAAATATGGCCTTTGAGACTGGAAGGGCAGCACCACTATTAGCAACACAACAAGAGGTGAAGGCAAGAGGCAGAGGCAAGACTCAGAAATTTAAGGCCATGAATGTGGCCCCCATATTTTTGCAGAGCTTGGGACCTTCTTTGTTAAAAGTGCAATTCTCCAAATCCCTCAGCCAGCAAGGGTTCTGGGAATTGCCCAAAACAACTTTTTCCTCCTCTCTGCCTTTGGGTGAGTAATATGGCTTCCTATGGCACCACATGGTTACGCTTTAGACTGTACCTCTCAGACTCCTCCTGGCTTGGGGAATTTTGGGGAGTTGTTCCCCTGTCTCCAAGCTTTGCCAAGCTCTGGCAGCATGTCAGCTTTCCCCCTTCTGAGATCCCTGAGTTAATTTGGATTTCATCTCCCACATTCCCTCGCGTTAGGTGGAGCTGTGAAAGGAGCTGTGGGTCAAAACCTCTGAAGGATCCCAGGTGGGGGGCGGAATGCTACAGTATGCATTCTCTTAGTAGACTTCAGGGCTGAGGCATCAGGCTGAATGGGGTGCGTTTTGCCCTGCTAAGACAAATTGGCATTTCAGTATGCATACCAGTTGCTTATTATGACCCTAGATAGAGGCTGTAACTTTTTTGAGGGCTGCTATTCCCAGAACCCAGCAGCCAGCAAAGCCATTATGCATGCTGAACTGGAGTGCTTTGGGAGTTATAGTCTAAAAAAATAACTCTGAGTACAGGGAGCAACACCAGCACTCTGGGCCTTGTGCTAAGCACACATTTGTTGGAGCAGTATTTTATTTTATTTTATTTATTTTTATTTTATTTCATACTTTCTTTGACTTGTGCACAATGTCTCTGCCTGCCTGTTTGTCTCTCGGAGCACATATGCACTTCAAATTTAAACCAGCGGTCATTATTTTCCTGTCATTGGGGTGCTGTGAGTTCTTTCTTAGAGGTCTCTTAGCTTGTTGCTGATGTGCAGTTCTCCAGAATCATCATAGCTAGAAGTGGAATTCTCTACATTTAGGGATAGTCTCAGCGGTGGAGCTTGGAGTGCGTGAAGGGGGGGTAGGAGGGGGGGGTATGGCACGGGGGTGCGGCCACTGTGCAGGGGGGTGTAGCTAGGGTGCCTGGGGGTGTGGCCACAGTGTGTGGAGTGTGTGGCCAGAGCGTGCAGGGGCGTGGCTATGAGTCAGGATGCCCCAAAAACATTGCTGCCGGGGGTGAACCACCTCCATTGCCCCCCCATCCCTACATGACTGGACAGTCTGTCTCCAAGTAGCAGGTGCTATGGACCAGCAGCAGAAAATATCAATTACCTTTATGCTCAAGTATATTTGGCTGACCACTGTTGGAGACAAGACTGCTAGGTTAGATGGACTCTTTGGTCTCCTCTACAAAAACTGTACATGCTCTTCTACTTTCTTGGCGTGGAGCTGCAGTGGTTGTGGTTTGAATGGGTAGTGTAGACCTAACTCAAGTTTGTGTTTCCAAGAATAACAGGAGCATACAAAACCAGGAGTCTTGGCTATGGCAATTTCCACTATTATGAAACTTGGGAAAATTGTGCATCTTGAGCCCATGGCTAGAATCTATGTCCATGTAACTCTTGTGTTCATAGTTACTTACACAAGTAGACATGCTTGTAGTGTTCGGAAAAGTTACTTTTTAGACACCTTCTAGAAGCCAATATCCACATTTGCTGGTGGTATCTAGGAGTTCTAGTCTCCAAAAGTAACTTTCCCCAGCTCTGCATGCTGAGGAACAGTCAGAGTCAGCTCATCCTAAATCTTGGGATAAAAATGTTTGTTACCTTTCTGAGAAGTTGTTCTGCATGTTTTTATCTATTTCTTTTCAAAAAGACCTTGTAAATTGAGTTTAAAAAATAAATACAGTGCCTTTGAAAAGGAAACTTTATTTATCAATGTGTGGAGGCAACAGACCATATTTATGGTATCTTTTCTTTTGCTAAATTTCAAAACTGCCAGGTGGAAACGCACAACTTCCCTTGAGAAGAGTTATATTCTTCTGTCAGCTTGAATCCTCTTGTTATAGAGGAAAAAAAGTCTAGAGTGATTCCCCCCTTTTTTTTCTTATAGGGTAGGAAGGGCTAACTTGACCCAAGCACATTTGTGTCCCTGGATGTCAAAACCCAGGAACTTTTAATAGTCTTTCCCCCTCCTGGTTGACTCTTGAGAGCTGCTGAATCCCACAAAGGCAACCAATGATTGAAAACCATTTTAGGTGGATTTAGGGTCTTTTCACAGTACTCAAAGTGCTGTGATTCCATTTTAACTGCCATGGCTCTGTCCTGTGGAATCCTGGGGTTTGGTGGGGGAACTGAGGCTCTCTGAGAATTCCAAATACCAAGAGCAAATTTCAGGAGTCTATAGGATGCAGTCATGGGAATTAAAGTGGAATCATAGTGCTATAATTGTGTAGGGTAGAAGAACACCTGTTATACAGGTAAGTGTGCAGAAGCCAGGTGTGCATGAGGCCAAGGAGATGTAGTAGGGGAAAGCATGTTGAGCAGCCTGGCAATTCATCTGTGTTCCCTAGGCCTTTAACCCACAAGTTCCAAGCTTAAGTGATGCCAGGTTGTCAGGAATGGCAGAAGCCTGCTGCTGCTACCTGGATCCTACCTAACAGAAGTATTAGAATATGAAAAAAAATGAAGTTTCTCTAGGTGTATGTTGGACCTTGCACAATATGTTGTTTTAAAAAACAATGTATTTTCCACATCCCTGCTCCTACTTTTTGCAAACTGTATTTAGAAAAACAATCTTAGCATTACAAAGCCTTGTAATCTCACCCTAGTCCTCTCATCCAGGCCTCTTCAGAGGCGAGAGCATAAAACTTGCCTTGCTGGGTCAGACCAAAAGTCTGATTGAGATCCAAAGAATGGCTTAGGTTTATGGTGCACTGGGGAGGGGGTCTCCCATAGCTGGGTAGAGGAGACTGTCATTTCTCCCACCAGTAGATACTTCTATTTCTTTCTTCAATGAGGCGTCACAGATTGCTTTGGAAGCTTCCCTCCTTGGTTTCAAAAGCATTTTTCCATCCAAGATGGATGGCCTGTTTTTAGGGAATGGGAGGGAAACCCTATTGTGGATACCTCCCAGTGGTGGACAGTGCATTAGGCAAAGTGAGGTGGCTTCCTCAGTCATAGATGCAGCATTGCAGGAAAGGGTGAGTGGCTGTTTGCACCATCTAAATTAGCCTGCTGAGGAATGGTGGAGGGTACTACCCTGTCACCAGTGCTGAAGTGATAGTCAAGAGCCGGTCTGGTCAATATGTGGAATATGTGGAGGCATCATTTTGTGATTTGGGCCAGCCCCAATAGCCTCTCCTGTTACCTGCAGTGCCTGGTAGTGGGAGACATGTTCTCTTAGGATACTTTGGCTTATCATGCCAATGATCACAAGAAAAATATATCTATACCTTAGAGTTTGGGAACCTTTGGCCTTCAAATATTTTGACCAGCAACTCCATATGAAAGAAGTCAGTTTGGAATATACAATGAAATCAACAGAAGAAATTGGAGACACATCTCAAAAGATGGTTGCTTTATTATAGTAAAAAAGCCTAGTATACTTTGTGTAGACTCTTAAGGCCCTTTTCAGTGGCTATATAAATATTCTTTGCACTTGCCATATATCCAGAGCATATTTTGAAACCCAGGGCATCCCAAATGTACTTTGTTCTACTGCTGGGTTGCTCTTAAAATATGAGAGAGAGTTTTTCCAAGCTGCTCTTCTCGACTCCCCTCTCTTCACTGCTTCTCCTTCCCCCAGGGAAGGAGCACACCTTGTTCCTTCATTATTATCCCTGAATTGTTTTTTTAAATAACGTTATGCTTTAAAAAGCAGGGAGGCTGAAGGTTGCCTCTGCCATCATTTTGTGCTTTCATGCAGTATTTGTCATAGTGCCACGGTGTCAAGGGCATAGTTGTAAGAAAAAGAAAGTTGCAGAACAACTGGCATGTCTGCCCCATTGACCCACTCAGTTGCTGTGGAGGTGGAAGCTCCCAGTTTTTCAGAAGAAGTAAATTCAGTATGGGAACTGCATGTATTCTCCTTCCTCCATAGCCCCGAGGGCCTGATTAGCAACTACAGGCTTACTTTAAAAAGAAAAGAACTTCCCCTCTCACCCTAGAACAGCATGGTGACAAATGGTTACTGGAGACACCACTTGGTTTGGCTATTCCTGCTCGGCTGTACCTCTCAGTGGTCTGATATGATTTGAGGCCTCCTTCAACACAGAGGTACAGGAGAGCTGATGGAGGCAACCAACAGTCTTCTCCAACCCATGACCCTCCAGATGTCTTGAGCTACAAAACTCACCATTTCCAGCTGGCTGGGGAACATGGGAGTTGTATTTCAACCCCTTTAGAGGCTATCAGGTTGGGAAAAACAATTTTTTAAAAAAGTGGTCAGGTTTCTCTCCTTTTCCTGTTGACTCAGATTGAGATTTTGATCTTTCATTAATGGCAATATGCCCTGCTTGAGATTTTGCTGGACTTTGAAAATCCAAGGTTTCCCTGTCTGCTCCTTATCTTTGTACATACCGAGTAAATTGACCAAGGCGACTAAAGGGCCTCATGGGTGTTTCTCCTCTTCTTCCCCCTCCACCTTTTTTGTACATTTTTTTTAATATGGTACAAGCCAAATCGCTCTGTATGTTTGCCAACCTGTACGATGTTTTAATGTGCTGTAATATATTCTGATATTCATATATTGTTATTGGTTAAAACATTTGTATCAATAAGACAGTTTGTAAATGGTAATAAATGCTACAGCTTTGTCCTTCAGCTCTGTCGTTTGGACTTTTCAGATGGGTTTACTGTGCCTCACATGTCTTCCCCAGACCATTCTAGGTTGGGCAACAAGAAACCCAAAGAGAAGGCTGGGCTCTTGCAGGCCTCTTCCACACTGCACAATTACAGCACTTCAGTATCAGTTTAACTGCCAGGGCTGCATCTTATGGAATCCTGGGATGGATAGTTCTGTGAGGCACTTGAGCTCTGTGGCAAAGAATTTCAAATGTCACATTACAACACACACACCCCAGCAGTGACCAGTTCAGCCCTTTGCAGGAGCATTCTTTCCCTTCCCCAGCAACCTGGTACATGGGGAGGAAGAGGGAGATAAAAAACAAGGGATGGCAAAGGAAGAGAGAAAAGTGAGTGGAAATTCTCAACTGCAGACTCTGACCCTGTCCACCATTGGTTTCAGCCCCTCCTATTACTGCCAGAGCATCCCTGACTAGGACCTACAGAGTGAAAACTGGAGAGGGCTTCTTTTACCATTAATGCAGTTTGCAAAGACGTAGCTGTGCTAGTCTCTTGCAGCATAGAAAGGAGGATGAATTCAAAGAAAAAGAACTGTGACGGCATATTCCATTCCCATAACTGTATAAATATGCTTTATACCTGAGCATTCATTATCAGCTTGCATGGCATCCAGTTAAGTAGGTTTATATCCACAAAAGCACGTGAGAAAATAACCAGATAATCTTAAAGATGCTGCAAATGTCTTTTGGTTTTCCCCCTCCCCCTTCTTTCCTCCTTTTCGTACTATTAATGGTTGCATAGAAGAAGGAATTTCAGCAGGAGTTGCTCATTACATGAAATTCCCTCTTCTACATTACTGTTAACAGTACAGGAGCCTGCTGCAGTTTTCAGTCTGGCAATCCTATCCCCTGATGAGATATCCCTCTACGAATCTTGAAGGAAAAAAGGGTGCTCATGGGGAAACAAGGATTTTATACAATGGCTATCTGAGTTGCTTTTTGGTTGATTTTGCTTTCTCTTTTATTTTCTTCCTCTTTTCAAGAACCCAGGCATCTCTATTTACTTCTTTCAGTACTCAAGAATTCATGCTGTGTTGATGTTTTCACTAAGGAGACTGGATTCACTTTTATATTTGCATATTAAATAGAAATACAACTGTGGCACTGGGTGGGACATTCAGCATACTTAAGAGGTTATCCCATTGAGTAGAAGGATGAGTATTCCTGCTCCACCCATGAGTAAATATCAGTTTCAAGGGTAAGATTAAACTTTTCTCTTTGCCATAATCCTGATAATAATAGGCCCTCTTGTGGTACTAGCTGTGTGTTTTTTAAAATTGTGACAGGTCTTTACTTCTCCCAGATTGGCATGATGATTCCCAGTCTGATAAGGTGCCCTCTCTTTTCCACACAACTCTGCCTCTTTCCTTATAACATCACCTTTATGTAAAAGGATGAGGGTTTTCAGTGTTTATTTAGAACCACTTGATACTTTTATGGTAGTTTGTTTTTTATGTTATTGATCCCTGTAGACAACTATGGCCAAGTCAATATTTACAAATATAAACTGTAACATTTATTAAGATAACAATAAAGTAGCAGGTTAGAGTTCATATGCAGTTCAGCGTTGATACATGTCTTCAGTGCCCTCTTCAGGCAATATTAACAGTTAACTGCCTGCTCAGAAACAGTTCAATTATGTCTTTAAATTTTCACTAAAGGCATAATTATCATACAACATCACTTTAGCTAAATACCCACCAAAGGCTTAACCTCCAATTTAGGTCACACTCTCTGACCAGATCCTACTCTTAATTACTCTTCAGCCTCTCAATAGACTTCCACTGAGAACCAAAGCTCCCAAATCAGACACACTCTCTGACCAACTAAGGGACTCTGCTCCCTAGCTCCTTGCTAGGCTGCCAGTGAAGGAATCCAAAGCCCCACAGGTACTGGGCTTTTTATAAGTTTTCTTCCCAGCCATAAACCCTTTCCACACACTACTGAGTTGAATTTTTCTCCTGAGGTGCTATTCTGGTTGCCTAGCAACCTGCTTTCAGGCTGCACTGTCTCCCCAGATAGCCACACACCCAGAACTTTGTCGCAGCTACCTACTGAATATAAAGATGTCCTCTAAACACCCTCTGCCATAGGATCTCTTTCATGTTCAGCCCTCCTGAGAAACTAAGCAGAGCTGTGTGACCTCATCTCTTTAAAAAATCAACATTCCACCAAGATTTAGGGACACACACCCAAATACTTTAAATAGGCATAACTTCTCCTTTTGAAGAAATTACTCTTATTTTGTTAGTCCTCGGAGATGCAAAGGCATTAAAACCCTACATCCCAGCCACTGGGTCTCATTCAGCAACCTGTCCGGCTTCTGAAATTTCAGCAGATAGAGTTTTTACAGAGTTTCAAGACTATCTTCACAGCCGTGAGGGGAAAAAATGTGTCTTTTAAAAAATGAGATTAGTAGGAAGCTGAATTTTGAACCCTATTCCATATCTTGTGTTTTCTTTTTCTTTCCTATTGAATCATATCATAAACACATAAACTGCCTATATGAGACAGAAGCTTTTGAGATTTGAAAACAACAACAAAAACACCTACACTATGTACATCACATTGCAAGGGCAATGAATTCCATCTGCCATTTTGTTGCCTACTGGGTTTGTTTGGAGGGTTCTTGATATTTTGCAATGGCTGACTGCCCACCAGAATACTGTGATATTGCAGTCTTGGTGAACATGTACAGATGTATCTTCAGATGACATTGTTATTTAAGATCTAGTGTGGTTCATTAGCAACCCATTACTGAAGTTGCCCTGTGTGTGAAAGTGGGAAACCTTACAGCCACTGATGCACAAAGAATGTGCTCACTAAAGAGTCCAAAAGTGGGACAACAGTTCTGCTACACATCACAGGCAACATCAAGAGTATCTCATTGGTGATTGTGATGCTCACCTGTATTCTATGGGGTAGCTGGAGAAGCAATGAATGTACTCATTCTCTGTGGAAAGACAAACTTGAAAACATTTTTTTAAGTAAAACTTTCAAAATCATCCAGTCAGGGGCCATGGCAGCTGTGGGATTGTGAGAGTTTTAGTCCCCTAAAGTAACTTGGCCAAACTCCATGCAAGAATCAGATTTTTCCACCATGCACTATGATGACTGTAGATGAAAACAGTAGTGCAACATGAGAACCATGTCTTGACTTGTATATAATAACTAATGATGTGGAATATATTAAAACTGCAGAAATGCACAGAGGTATGTTTTCTATTTTCCAGATTAGGCCTTGGCAGAAAAAGACAGCTGCACCGCCTGTAGTCCAGACATGGGAAACATGTGGGTCTTCTGTGCGTTAGGCTGCAATCCCATCAGCCCTAGCTGGGATAACCAAAGGTGAAGGATGATAGGAATTGGAGCCCATTAAAATCTGTGCCCCCTTGTTACTTGTTCCCTCTGACCTCTGCTCATAGTATCAATCATCCATTGGTCATCAATCATCCATCCATCCATAACAATGACAGTGGCACTTCTGTCCCATGTCCCATTCAGGGAGGGGAGGTGGTGGAATAGTGATAGGGAAAAACAAGCGGCTTCAAGGAATTGCCACAGAGTGGGTGAGAGATTATCCTTTCAGTGGCCACCGAAACTTGGATTGTCCCTTTTATCTTGACAGAGAATTTTGTATAAATAGGTCAGGTGAATACTCTTGCTATTTGCTGTCAAGTCAATTTTGACTTACAAAAGATCTCCAAGAACTTCAGTCATCAACTGCCCTGCTCGAGTCTTGCAAACTCAAGGCTGTGGTTTCCTTGATTGAGTTAATCCACCTGTAATATGGTCTCGCTCTTTTGTTATGGCCTTCCACCTTAACAAGCTTTACTGTGTTATGTTTTCCAATGAATCTTGTGGTCTCGTATGTCCAAAGTACAACAACCTCAGTTTAGTCATCTTTGTTTCTAGTGAGAGTTTAGGCTTGATTTGCAATAAGACCCATTCATTTGTCTTTTTAGCAGTCCATGGTATCTGTAGCATTCTTCTCCAGAACCTCATTTCAAATTAGTTGGGTTTCTACCTAGCATTTTTCTTCACTGTTTGGCTTTCAGAACCATACAGTTGACCCTCCATATTTGTGATTTCTGTATCCAGGGATTCAGCCAACCATGGCTTGAAAATATTAAAAGAAAAAAAGAGTCCAAAAAGCAAATTTTGATTTTGCCATTTGATATAAGGGATGCTATTTACTACACCTTTGTAAATCTATGAATTTTGGTATCCATGAGAGAGCCAGGAAGCAAGCCCTAACAGCTACCAAGGGTCCACTGTACACAGAAATCAGAAATGCTATGGTCTGGATGATTCTGACTTTGGTATTTCATGATGTTTTTACATTTCAGGATCTTATCTAGTTCCTTCATGGCTGCCCTTCCAAGTCTTAGTTTTCTTCTGCTTTCTTGACTGAAGTCCCCATTTTGGTCAATGACCAAGCCAAGATATAGGATATCTTTGACTATTTCAGAGTCTTTGTTACTCACTTTGTCATAGAATGAACACTTTTAGTCTGATATTTTATCAAGCTATGTTCCCATGGTTCCATGTAGCTCTGGGCAAAGAATTGCTTTCATAAGATGTCGGAGATGGGAAATGTAGCATGCTTGAATTAGGATGTCAAGTTCTTTGAAGAATTTCAGCAGACAGGGTGGCCGAATTTGCAAAACTGAACTTGGACAAAGGAAGGCAATAGTTCAAACCAGTTCTGGCCATATGGTGGCAGCAAATCTCCCTTTTTAAAAGTATCTAATTGCCATTGGCTAGGCTATAGAAAAAATGCCTAAGAAATGGAGCATGACTTATTTTGTGCAGATCAGCCTCCTGAAATTTGGTTTGCCCACCATGTCTCTGAATGCCAGCTCTAGAAATTCCATTTGGAGATTTGGAGTACCACTGGCTAAACAATCTCTCAGCTGGAAGAGAAACGCAGCTACCAAGGACGTGCTTTTTAGTAACAGTAAAAAATAACAGTTAAAAAACACCTGAGCATGTGCAAAGTTCTATTTTCAGTGTCACCTGGCAAAAGACAACCATGACACTATCTCTTTGGGTTTACTGGAAAAAACACAACGCTCAGAGCACATGCATTTAAAAGAAGCTTTCTTTGGTGTTTGTGATTTCACAGAAGGTTAACATTGGGTAGAGAGACTCTTTCTCCTAAGTACCTTTGAGACTACTTCTCAGGAACCCCTAAGGCTGACTCACTAGTTCTTCAAGGTGAGTGATGGCTCTTACAAGCCAGCCTTCCCAACCAGGTACCCTCTTTTTGTGTGGTACTACAAAATCATACTTGGCCAATATAACCAACAATGAAATGGACTAGAGACTATTGGTAAATGCTTGACGCCCAATACTTCTTTTTAACAGTGCATTTGCCATGCATTGGTATCATTTCTATTATTAGAAGGCAATGAACATTCACCGCAATGAACACTCTCCTTTCTCTAATGTTTATCTTAGATATGTGCAAAACAAGCTGTCTATTGTTGTTTTTCTGGGGCCTGTATTTCAAGCACAGCAGCTCTATTGGTTAGAGTAAATGCTTGCTTTTAACACAGGGTTTTTCCACTTTCTAATTTGCACCAGTAACACAAGTCCCCAATAAAGCACCTCAGGATAACCTTCACAGAGGCTTAGGCTAGAAGTCAATGTATTAGGCTTTCATGTACCATAATACTCTTGTTTATTTTCCTAGAATCAAAAAGTTTTCTTACAGGCATTTGTGAAAACAACATACAGTAGTTTTCCCAGCCTAGTGCCCACTTTCCAGATATATTGAACCATCCTTCTTGCTCCTGTTTGCTGGGGATGATGGGAACTGGGGCGGGGGGTGATAACAGATTGCAGAAAGCTGTATCCAAGCCTTATATACAAAATAGCATTGCCATACACATACACAAACACACACATAAGTCAAGAGTCATTTGGAATTTAATTCTTGTGTTTCATAGCTGAAATGTGGAACTAGGAAGAAGGTTGTGGGGCCTAAGTTCCTGTTAATATAAGCGCCAGGAGGACTCCTCTGATCTAGTGCAAAGAGATCATGTCATGGTAAGATTAAGAGATCAGAGGTTTTAATAATAAATATACATTAGCATCCATTTTATTGAGTATCCTGCTGTTATAACCTCTCTCTTTTAGAAACAATGTTCTGTGTCCTTTATGATTTTTTTTCAAGTAACCAGGCTGATACAGATAGAGATTGGGAAAAAATGTCTAAAATCAAGGCTTAATGTGCACTGGTATCATATATTCACAAGCAAGTTTTCATACCAAAACACAAATCTACAACATCACAGTTAATAAAACCTCTTCCTGGTTATATAGAAAACTAGCCTATATGCCCAGCATTGCCCAGGATTTTATTTTCTCATAGGTAATACTTGAGATCCTGTGTCTCTAATTCCCCAAATTGTCTTGTCCAGTACCTGTAACTTTTCCTCATATTCCCCAATCCAATCTGTATTCAGAGTTATTAACATACAGAGGCTGGGTTCCTGAGGGAATATGCTGCCCTCTTCCTTGCTGCTAGGCCTTGTATCCATAGCAACTGGCCTATTCAAGACAGACAGAGACCCAAGACTGAGGCCCAAGAGTTTTCTGGCTGAGAATTCTCAAGGCCCCTCCCTAAACTGTAAAGCTCAGAATTCCATAGAATCTTCTTAGGCAGCCAATCATATGAGGTCTTCAACTGACACAGCCAATCATATGAGGTCTTTGCCTGACACAGACAAACAAATTTGACTTTTATATATTAGATTACATTTCAGGACAGAACTCTTTTGCTAGGTTAAAGCTAGACATCAGAAGAGTTGGGAACCTGAGTCTAATTCTGGAATCTTAAACTCTTTAAATAATTGCATTCTCTCTGACTCTCTCTATTGCACACACATGAAGGTGCTCAATTCTGTTATATTAATACACATTTTTTGTGTATTATATAAATCTCTGGGTCTCTTTAAGCATAGCTTTGCCTTTGGGCTTCAGCATGTCTTAATCTGGCCCTGCGCACATGCATTCCAGGCTAAAATAACTCTGCTAGTGGATTTAGAATGTCACATGGATGACCATGCTTGTGAACTGGAATGCTAAACAAATCTTTCTGCCACCCCTGAGTGATTGTATTGCTTATAACCAAGGAGTGCTATATTCATAAAGTGCCAACATGGTTGTGTTGGTGCTGTAGGGTTCCCACCAGCTTCAATGGCCAGTGATTATGGGAGCTGTAGTACACTAGGCTGTCTCCCCATTTTTTCTTGGTAGCCGACAGTCACACAGACATGAAGGGGCTTTTCTCAGGCTAGACTTGAGCCAAAGGCCTGTTTTCAGTATCTTGAACAAGTGAAACTATTTAAAAGAAAATGAGCACGGACCACAGGTCTGGCAACATCCTATTTAGGAAACTGAATAGTGGGCTTTGTGGTGTAATGAGAGTAGTAATTTGTACTGTACTAATCACTGGTAGCCAATGACCACTTCAAAAGGAATTGAACCTAGGCATAGGCATTCTCTAGGACAGGAGGCTGAACTAGATGGCCTTTTTGGTTCCTTCCAACTCTAAGAATCTGTGGTATTGGGGCTCAGACTGAATGAGCTCACATCCTCTGCCAGTAAAAATACTCTCTTCCAAGCTGAGATTGGTCAGGGCTGCCTCTCATTACTCAACTGTAAAGGGAAGATACTCTGTACATGCTCAAAGATGATCCCTTATTTATGATTATCTTTCAGAATAGCAGTATTCCAAAAAGTTAATGTCCTGGGACAACAGTCCAGTCGTGAGCAGAAAGCCCCCCCAAAATACAATAGAGCTGCCATACCATAGTTTTGAAGTAACTGAAACATAGATGCCTGTTACCATTTAAAACAAGTATATGCTTTTTGGTTGTCACTCTTGGTTGTCTTCTACCAAATTAGAAAAAAATGGGAGACAATCCACTTAACTATGGAAAAGATTTTAGGAGTTACATTTCAAACAAGGCTGGAAATGTACCTTCTTGCCATGACAGATGATAATTTAGAAAAAAGATTATGGAAGTAACATATTTCATATGAGGGCTGCAGTTAGGCTGCTATTTGCCAAAAATTGAAAGTCAGGGTAATACCATCGATAGAATAATGGTTATTAAAAGTAATGGATATGGTGACCATGGATAAATTGACAATCCTGATTAGACTGGTTCTATAGATAAATATTTAGATCTTAGATTGATTCTATAGATAAATATTTGAAAACTTGAGAACCTTTGATTAATTATCTCAGAAACAATTATTCTGAATCAACAGTAGCTGGTTTTTCTGACTAAAGGTTAACTCTTTCAGAATATCATATACAATTATGGTCAAAATAGATTTATGTTAGAATTAGACAAGTAATTTAAAATTTTTTAAAAGATCTATAATTATGTACTTATCAGAATAACCCTATGACACTCAGGGGGAAGTTTTACTCTATTATTCCTTTATATGAATGTATATAATTTTTATTATTTTTGATGTTCTTTTTTCTCTCTCTTCTTCTGGCTATAATCTATGTACTTTTTATTTTTTATTTTTTGAAACTACTTTTAAAAAATAAAATTAAAAAAAAAAACCCAAGCATACATGACCAAGACCATTAACATTAGAGTCGAATATTACTGAATGGTACCAGTGACTAAGCCTTGGGGACTGAAGCCTGTTTCTGGAGGCTCAAGAAATGCTGAAAAATATACAGGCAATGCATGTGTGAAATTAGGAGTGGCCAAATACAAGATCTTGCATTACTGCTGTTCCTCCAACAGCTGTGCCATGTCACCATCAGGACAACCCGTTCTCCAGATTTAGCAAAGTCAATTATTTTATCCTGCCAGCTTATCCCCCAGCTCAGTTAAATACAGCCAGCCTGTATATTTATGTAACAGCTCATCTGATGATCTTTCTAAAGATGGTACCAAAACACAGAATAGGTCACAGAGTGGAAAGAGAGCTGATGAAGCCAGAATAATAGGCATCCATGAGCATTTTATGGGGGCACAGATTTGGCAGCTATTCTGTTATCTTAGACAGAGAATAAAGTCGGTCAGGAACTGTGGGGAAATTCACTTGTTTGGAGTACACAGTCAGCATTAGCCCAGATAATAGTGTTCGTAGATAATATGGGAGTTGTAGTCTAAAAAAGTAACTTCTCCATTCTTTGGGGGAAAATGGGGAAAATTTACTATCTGAAAAATAGAAGATGACTTCCACCAAACATTAGTTTTAACACTCTTTACATTGTACCGGTAGCTATCTGAGGAAAGTGGTTTTGTGCTTGTGTGTGAGTGTGTCCGTGTACGGTATGTATCTTTAGTCATTTTCACGCTAGGCTGTTATACAGCTGTTATTCTGCTTTCAACATCCTATGGAATCCTGGGGTTTGCAGTTTAGGGAGGATTCCATAGGATGTTGAAAGTGGAATAACAACGCTATAACAGTCTAGTGCGGAAATGGTCCCCATCTTGGGTGTTTTGGATTAAGAAATGAATGTCTCTCAACATAAAGTATCCAGTAAAAATTTTAGACCACTATATTTTTTTAAAAAAAATTGATTCTCATACCAGTTCCACATTTCCCCTTCTTTCTAGCACATAAACCACTGAGCGATGTAGCCTGAAAGCATGACGGACTTCATCACTGATTAACGGAGCAATCCTGCCTTTAGAGTGGGGTGCTCCACGTGTTGGTGGTCCTGATCTAGGAACATACCCAATGCCCTGCTTGACTCCAGTTGGCAATCTCCTCTCTCAATCTTCTTAAAGGAACAGTTTCCTTCTAAATGCAGGCAATGGGAAGGAAAGTATTTTTGCTGTCAGCCTTTGGTTTTTTCCTATATGTTTGGAATGTATGAAGGGCTGGGATCCTATAGATGGCCTTCTCCCATCCTTCTATGATATGCTTCTGGTCTGCTCATATTCAACATCTCTTAATGTCAAGGAGGTAAGTAAGAACTGTGGAAGTTTGCACAGACTAGAGATAGAGAAATCTCCTCCTCAGAGTACTTTCTTCAACTTCAAAATGGGGGAGATCCACCGTACTATAGTCCTCCACTTGAGATACTCTCCTGGAGAGGTCTTAAAATTGCAGATTAAAATGGAGAATGTAATAGAATCACTACATTAATATGGAAATATTTTGCATTGAAACAGATGTCCTTTCACTCTACACAATTACAGTGTTATATTCCACTTTTAATGCCACAGCAACCTCCTGTGAAATCCTGGGATTTGTACTTTGGTGAGGCACTAGAGATCTCTTGCTGACAATTCTAAATGCTGATTCCTAAATTGCAAATCCCAGGACTGCATAGGATGGAACTACGGCAGTCTAAAGTGGGATATAGTGCTGTAATTGCATAGCGTGAAGAGAAAACTGCTCCATCATTTCCCTGGCTTCTAATCCAACAACAGGAAAAGCTGGAGATGATGTGACAATTGTAAACAAGTAGAAATGGCTGTGTACTATAGTGGTTTGAGCGTTGGACCACAGCTCTGGGAACCAGGGTTCAATTCCCTGCCCAGCCGTGGAAATCCACTGGGTGATCTTGGGTATGCCACACACTCTCAGCCCCAAAAAAACCCATGATAGGTTTTGCTTTAAGGTGGCCATAGATTGGCAATAGCTTGAAGGCATACAACAATAGCAACAAAGTTTAGAAACAATACTCTTGTGTAATATTGGCTAAAGTGCATCCTGGGAGATCTAGTTTGAGAGCCAGCATGATGTGGGGGTTTGAGCATTGGACTATGACCCTAGAGACCAGGGTTTGATTCCCCACTTGGCCATGGTAACCCCTGGGTGACCTTGGGCACGTCACATACTCTCAGCCCCAGAAAACCCCATGATAGGTCTACCTTAGGGTTGCCATAAGTCATAAATGATTTGAAGGGACACAACAATAACAAGAAGAAATGGCATTAGAAAGAGAAAATATTCAGACTGTATTTCCCTGTATTTTGTATCTAGTCATTCTGAAAGTTTGCCATGTGCAAATTCATGAATTTGGTGCAAATTGTATTGATGGAAATGTTCATGCATTCTGCTGAGTATGAGCTGCAGCAGAATTATTGAAAGAACATAACAGAATCAGTTTCAGGTAGTCTTCAAACTCTGCAGAAGTTTCTTTAAGCATACATGTCCAAGGCTTCTTGGAAAAGGTGTAAAATCTCAAGATCAGCCATGGCTCTTTTCACACGGCATTTGCCATGCGAAAGGGCTTCTGGCACGTCACACAGTTGCAAGGAGCCATCCACATGACATCCTCACAATTGCGTGACACCGCCAGAACTGGCAGGCCCCAATCACGCACTATTTCATTTTTGGCTTCTAGCCGAAAATGGTGCACAATCGTGCATTGCTCCAGGGCCCTACACACACTTACTATGCGTGCGGAGCCTCCGGAGCCACAGCGCTCACGCTTCCTGCCCCAGCGCAGCCTGGGAAAATCCCAGGCTGTGCTGCAGAAGGAAGAGGAAGAGCCCTCACGCTGCCTGCTCACTAGCAGGTAGCGGCTGCAGAGGTGAAGCAGCGGGGACGCAAGAGCCTCTCACAAGAGGCTGCTCATGCGATCCCCACACCCCAGCACCGAGAAAAGGTAAGTTGTGGAAAGGGCCCATGTTGCAACAAAAAGCAAAGTCTTTGGATACCTTGCAAACTAGCAAGGCTATAGCAATGGCATATGGTGGCTCCTATGTCAGTGGGCAGCGAACCATTCCAGTCTTTAAAAGAACTTGCTGATGTGCTGAATCCTATTCCTAAATAGGTTCAGCATCCTGGATAAATCTGTTAAAGACAACAAAAATCTGGAATGGATCCACTGTCCCCCAGACAAGGCAGTCATCACCTGCCACTAGACCGCAGTCTGTTAAGCTTATGTCATAATAAATATGCTATTATCTAAGTTGTTACCAGACTCTTTCCTGTTCTGAAGTGCTGATGCAGTATACCTATAACCAGAAATACGAATGAACTTAAATAAACACAGATTTTTGCATCAAGAAAGGCAGATGTCTGCAGCATATATAAATTATGCCACTTTGGGCAGATACGCATGTATTTGTGCAGGTTTCTATAACCCTTTTTACTTCTAACACTCATACAGAAGGATTACAGCTTCCCAAGATTTTTGCTCATGCTCATTTCAAGTTTGCTGTTTCAGTTTTAAGTGTTACAAAGTTGTTTAAGTCATACAAATCTGCTGGTCTATTCTGAATATGAAAACTGAGATTTCCTGGAAGCCAAACTCTGCAGGAAGCTGACTTCTTGTTGAACTGAATATGCACAAAATGCTGGCTAAAGCAGATACTTAAAAAGGACTAAAAAAAAAATCCTACCATATGGCCCTTTAATATAGGTTTTATTCCAATTCCACAGAAACGATAATAAGCTGCAAAGAAGCTCTAGCTTATTTATAGTCAAAAATTATATATGTTAATACACTACACACATGCAAGCAAGCCAAATAAAAAGAAGATTTAAAATAATTGAAACAAAAATGCATCTCTGTCTGTCTCTCTGTCTCTCTCTCTCTCACACACACACATTTATTTATTTCTCCCAGCTTAACCCTGACCACTAAATCCTTTCCTCCTCCTTTTTACAAAGCTCCTCAGCACTCATAATCAAGCAAGATGTTAAACAAAACTCTAGGTTTGGGGCAGAAGAAGGAAACTGACTTCTGTGCTTTTGCCACAATCTTAAAATGGAAGAGAGTGTCCATAAAGTGGGGTCAACTTGAAGGCACACAACAGTAACAAGTCTGGTGTTTTTGTCTCACAGCAACCTAGAGGAGGGACAAGAAATAATCCTAGGGGGACTCCATGCAACCAATGGCCTGCACTCTCCTCCACCCCCATGAAGTATGGTTCAGGATTTTGGTTGCCCCATGATTGCTCTGAAGAAGGCTGGGACAAAGAATAGACTCCCCCAATTCTGAAAATATACAATCCAGCTGTTCCTCAGTTCTGTTCCCATCCTTAGAGATCTAGGTATTTAAATTGTCCCTGGAGGATGAAACCCTGTATATTAAATGGCTTTTTGATCCTGTTGTGACTAGCACAGATCTTCCCTTGCCAGAGAATTGTCTCATCTTTAGATAGAGGGACTCATTTATTCTAATTATAGGAGTTCTTCAAACGATTCCCGCTAATCAGCCTGTTCAATTGATGTAATTTGAATCCTCAGTCCCTCTCTCTTCCTTCCTCACATCCCATAGAAATGAAAATTAAACATCAGGCACAAAATAAAATACAATTTTGTTTACTTTGGGTTTGGCAGTCTTGAAACCTCTAAATCCTACAGCACAACCAGTTTTCAGAACATGGTAATAAAAGAGGAAGAGGACAAGGAAGATGACTATAACGTCTGGATTTTTGCAAGCAAATTCTGAGAAGGAGAGGTTATGAATCCCTCTGAAATTATTTTCCGTTCTAATTCTTTTCTGCTTTTTACATCTTTTGTTGTGCTTGCACAGGAAACAGATGGCACAACCCCCTTCCCTTGTGATCAGCTGAGGGCCAGTTTGGCCTGTCTTCTGCCCTCTGACTCCAACATGATTGGATTGCTAATTAGAAGAGTTTTTATCTCAAAGAACGCTCCAGGACTGTAATTCTGGGTGTGATATCACAGCTATGTCCTATGCGCCAACCCAGTCATTTGGGAGGTGTGGAGAAGGTAACAGAGGCTTGTCATTTCCTGAAGCAACCACATGGATTCATTGTTATGGGCAGAGTCTTTGCCCCCCCCCATTCTTCCTTCCTGTCTTGCCGACTCTCAAACTAAGGAGCAATTTTAAACACTTTTCCCCACTTTGCTTTCTCCCATTTCTTCCCTCTGGGCTGGAATTCTTTCTGTCTCCCCGCCCTCCCCCAGAATACTGCAGCAGCATCAGAACATCACAGGCTGCCCTTACATTGGGAATGTGGTGTCAGAACAATTGTAAAGGTCCTAAAGAAGTGGCCCTGTTGGTTTCCCTCGGCACCCTCTTTTCTCCCCTCCTGTGAGCATCTCATCTGTCACACATCTTATCTACTGCCAAAGGGAGATCCAGGCAGGGGACTAGGGGAATAGCCATCTCTTATCAACAACTACAGGCATCTGGCCAAGAGAGATTATGATCCTGCGTGCCTCAACAGCAACAATTAGAAGGAAATAGGATGGTTTTGCTCACTTGCCTTGATATCCAGAAGTGCAGTTTATGTGCTCACACATAAGCGCACTTCTGGCTATTAAGGCAAGTGAGTGAAACCAGCCTATTTCTTTCTAACTGTTGCTGTTATTTGCTATAAAGTTGACTTTGGCTTATGGTGATCCTAAAGAGAGACTTTTATTAAAAGACCTGCTCAGGTATTGCAAAGTCTTCCTTCAGTGAGTTAATCTGCCTGCACGGTGACCTCCCTCTTTTCCTATTCCTTTCCACTTTACCAAGCATTCTCATCTTTTCCAGTTACTTACGTTGTCTCATGCTATGTCCAAAGTACAACAGCCTCACTTTCACAATTTTCACTCCTAGTGAGAATTCAGGTTAATTTGTCAAAAAAAGAAAATTGTCAAACCCCCTCCACACATTTATTTTTTAAGTAGCCCATGCTATTTTCTAAAAACCTGCTGTCTCTCTTGCATACGGAAGAGGTATCTGCAAGTCATGGTAACCCCAAAATTTGCAAGGATTTGAAAAAGCTTAAGGGAGAAAAACAAAGAGGCATTTGGAAGATTCACCTGCTGCATCAACAGCCAAGTAATAATTGTGGCACAAAATGTTGACAAACTGAGGCCTAAATCCTGTTGTCACATCTGACTAGAGTAGACCCATTAAATCAATAGGATTTAGCTATGTATTGACTTGTTGTTGTTGTTGTGTGCCTTTAAGTCATATGGGGACCCTAAATTGAACCTATCACAGGTTTTTCAGGGGCAGAGTGTGTGATGCACCCAAGGTCACTCAGTGGGTTTCCATAACCAAGTGTGGAATCAAACCCTGGTCTCCAGGGTAACAATCCAATGTTCAAACCCATTTAGCAGTTAATTGAACAGGTCTGCCCTAGTTGGGACTAACCAACAGGATGCCACAGTGAGTGTGTGTGTATGTGTGTGGCAGTATAACAATGGGGTGAGAGGAACAATGGAAATGAGTGGCTTGATAAGCAGGAGTGAAGAAGAGACATCGAAATATAATAACTGTGAACAGACCTAGTGTGGTGTAATAGTCTGAGGCCATTTCCGCACTAGCCTGTTATAGCGCTATGATTCCACTTTCAACATCCTATGGAATTCTGGGGTTTGCAGTTTAGGAAGGGCTTCAAAGGCCCCTCCCTAAACTGCAAACCCCAGGATTCCATAAGATGTTGAAAGTGGAATCATAGCACTATAATGCTGTGGTGCAGAAATGGCCTCAGATCCAGAACCAGGGCGGTCTGTGTAAATTAGGGCTACCTGAATGAAATGGAACTGGCTTCAATACATTTAAAAGTTGTGTAGAACAAGGACTTTCAGCAGGAGTTGCCTGTAAACCAGTTGTGTGACAAGCAGCACCTTCTGAAATTCCCTCTTCAACACAACCCTTATACATATAGAAAGCCAGCTCCCATTTTCATTCTGGCAACTCTATACTTTTTTTTAAATAGAAAAAGAAAAAAAATATTTGTTTGTAGTAGTTGTCTTCTGAAATGCTTCTTTGTTTCAGATTCATGTAGAATGATGGTGGGAGTACCACTGTTCAAGAAACACAAAGCTCACACACACACACACACACACACACACACACAGAAGGCAGGGTTGGGGGTGCTTACCAAACCCACCTCATGGTTTGTCTGTCTTGGCCAATGTCTTGCCCAATGTCTACATGTAATGGACTCTTCACAGCAACATATTCATGCCCTGGCTGCGTTAACAAAGCCAAAAAAGATGCATGGCACAGATGAAGCACCAGGGTGGGGTTCCTCATAAAGCATTCAACATTTTACTCAGGAAAAAAAAAGCTGCTCATCCATCACTGTCAAGGAACATAATTAATACTGACTTGCCGTCTGGGTAACCTCAAAAGGACAAAGGGGGGCTTGGGCAGTTCCATTGAGACTGTCTACTGATGTGCTTGAAAGGCTGAAGTAATTGGTATAAAATGTAAACTCAAGCAAAAGATTATAGGAAAAGGGGGTGGTATTTACAACTGTCTTTGGCTGCTCTAAAATCAGGCTGGGGTTCCTTCTACATTAGAACTCAATACACTAAAGGTGCTGAAACATTCCTATTCCATAATTAGCTGGGAAGTGGAGTTAAAAGTTCTGTCTCTCACCTTTAAGTGTGCCACATTATCTACCAATTGCACTGGATTCCCATTGTTAAGATCTCATTCAGCAAAGGTCCTTGCCGGTGTTAATTAAAACTTTTCTACTTTGAGGTCCAAAAACATCTGGAAGGGATGATAGTAATGTATGAGTCAAATGAGAGAAGTGGTTGTCCTGCTATTGTAAAAGATGGCATTCGCAATAAGAAGCTCCTGGTGATGAGTGTGACTGTTCACCTAGCTGATAATGTCTGCTCTGACTAGCAGCAGCAGCCCAAGTCAAACAGAATTTTTTCTCAGGACCAAAACTGGGTCATTCGGTCACTCACTTTTTTCCCATAGGGTAAATGACATCTTTAAGGAAGCAATGTGGATTTGGAAAGCAGCATGATGAAAGGCATTGAAACCATTTCTTCTAGTACTGTTTTCCTGATCCAGTTTGTGAACTCCTCTTCCAGTAGCTTTTATCTTATATCACAACAGATAAACTACTGTCTCAGAAACCACCTGTCTGCAACAGCTATTGCCAACACCTCATCCATGGATGATGAAGTTTGAAAAGTGCTCACGTGCTCTTCGGAACAAAGACTTCTTTAATAACTCTATAGCAGCAATGGAGATATCTTCACGCCCTGGAAACTCAGCTTGCTGTATCATGTGTCCCTGGATATCAGTTCTCCTTTCATTATGCTGAAGAGTTCTGTGCATGATTCTATGTCAGTCTAAATTATCCCACCAAAATCTATAACGTCGCATTTTCTCTTGAGAGAATTGAAGACAGTACAGAGCTCCTTTGGCTAGAAGCCTTATCCTGTAATCAGTGCTCTGATCTTTCAGCCCAAGAACTGCTAGTTGGATGTGATTCTCTGTTTTCATTACTGCTGGCTTCATTCTTTGCCTCTTTGTCAGCCTTTGTGCCAGTTTATAGAGGATAAGTGATGTACCCTGTTCTCCCCACCTTGCTGCAGGCTAGGGCAAAGACGGAAGTGAATCATGGAGGCCAAGGTGAGGAGTGAGAGATTATGTGGGAGAAAGCGCCAAAATAAACTTTCCCACCAGAATATCACCTACATTGAATTTTCCTCTGTGGGAAAAGAGAAGTAGATGGTATGAGCAGGAATTTGTCCAAGTAGGAGAGATGGCTTTATAGAGGAAAGCCAACTTAAAACAGAAATTTAGCAGTTAACTTCTGTGAAGAGTCACATCAGTGCTTAGAGTCAGTGCCGTCTTTATTACTTCAGGTCTTCCCCAGTTGCAGTTCTACCATTGGAACACAGGGCCTTTCCACACTACACTGTTATAGTGCTATTATTCCACTTTCAATATCCTATGGAATCCTGAGGTTTGCAGTTTAGGGAAGGGCCCTTAGAATTCTCAGCCAGAGAGCAATTTGGCCTCAGTAAACTGCAAACCCCAGAATTCCACAGGATGCTGAAAGTGGAATAATAGCACTATAACAATGTAGTGTGGAAAGGCCCATAGAGAAATGTTACTTTTTTATTGCAGTTGCCATAATTCCCCACTATTGGCTATATTGGGGTTTATAAGAACTATAAGAGCCACAAGGAAGTTGTCTTAGTACTGAGCCAGTGTCTGCTTTCACTAATGGCCTGGATGAGCGCAAACAAATTGAAACTTAATCCAAATGTTCTCCTGGTCAGTCAAAAGGCAGATCAGGGAATAGGACTTCGCATGTGCTGGGTGGGGTAACCCCCACAAAAAAACTCAGGATCGCAGTTTGGGTGTTCTAAACTATACTCTGAGCTTGTATGCCCAGGTTTCAGCAGTGGCCAGGAATGCATTTGTAACAGCTAAAACTGTTGCTTCAGCCATATCTGTTCCTTGAGACAGCATATTTGGCTATGGCGGCACATGCCTGGATTTCATCCCATTTGAAATACTGTAATGCACTCTGCCTTTGGAAACTGCTCAGAAACTTCAGCAGGTCCAAATATTGTGGCCAGAATGCTGACTGGGGCCACTTATAGTAACTCCTCTGTTAAAACAGCTTCACTGCTTTGTTTCCAGGGACAATTCAAAGTGCTGATGATTACCTATAAAGCCTGATATAGCTCAGGTCCAGGCTATCTTGAAAGTTTGTGGGGATTTTTAAAATTGTTTTTAATTTTTTATTGTTAAGGTTTTTTAACTGACTTTTTTGGGACTTTTTAACTGACTTTTTGGTCCCAATCTGGGAGAAAGGCAGCATAGAAATGAAACAAAATGAATAAATAAATAATAATACAATCCAAAACCACGCACAGAACCACAGCTGCCTATTCCTGATATACGTGCCTTTGACTATGAAACAGTCCACGATACCGGACAAATCCCTCATAGGAAGGAAGGAAAATATCCCAGTATATATGCTCATTTTGGACATGACATCCTTCCTCCAAGGACTCCCCTCCAAATGTTGCTGCATCTTTTTCATTCCTGCTAAATGACAATTGTTTCTGTGCTTCTTCTGAAGGAAGCAAGACCTGCCAAAGCTGCTGTTAATGAACCAGCACTTGGGGAATGAACTATTAAAAACACATAGTGAATACTACTTTTGTTTCTGTCCTTTGTTTTTCCTGTCCTTCCTCCGTTTCTCTCTTAAGCAGGCACACACACATTTATGAAGATAAGAAACAGACTTAGGACTCTTTCATACTATTGTGAGCACTCCACATTTGCTATGGTTAGGAGTGCAGGACCACCATAAAAGGGGGAAAATCACAAATATCAAAGTGTGTGTTTATGTGGGAAGGGGGCTGAGGCATGGTGGGGAGAATAGGTACCCAGGGTCCAAACCAGGTCAGGGAAACGAGAGGGAAGGGGTGTGTGTGGGTCTCCATGGTGGCCCTATACTTCCTCTCTCTCATGCTTCCTTGTGTGTGTATGTGTGGCATCGAGAGAGGGTTTGTGGTGAGGAGGAATTGGGGTGTGAGCTGTCCTTAGCTGGCCAGGCATTGGCTGGTGGAAGAGGAAGACCAGAGGTGGGTTTTTCAAGGGCTGTGTGGCCTGATCAGAGCTGTTGAGGAGGAAGACTCCTTTGGAAAAGAAATTCTTGAGATGGCAGAGGTTGCAGAAACTTACAAATAATCAAATCCATGAAAGTCAAACCCACAAAGCTGGAGAGGTGACTGTACGCAACTGTAGCACTATGTTCCACTTTAACTGCCATGACAATATCCTATAGGAGTTTGAAGTTTAGGAAAGATATTTTGAGTTCTCTGTGAGAAAGCTATAGGACCTCATCAGAGTACAAACCCCGATTGCACAGAATGCTGTCCTAGCAGTTCAAGTGGTATCGTAGTGCTATACTTATATAAGGTGAAAAAAAGTTTCCTTATACGGTACAGATATCCCCCAGTTAGTGAAGTAGATGGATTCCTGGGCACTACTTCTTCAATAGAAAAAAAAAATTGGTACCAGAAGCAGAAATAACATGCAAAGAATAGGGATAGGTTTCTGCACTGCAAAAAAAAAGAGTACTTGGACATATTCTAGCAAACTTTTTAGAGTCCAAAATTAGCAATATGCACACATGAAATGGAACAACCAGATCAAAAATAAGTCTTGTAAAACCAACAACATTTTGAAACTTCTAAACAACCCAAAATTCACCCAGGGATGATTTTTTTTCTTTCATCAACTTCCACTTTCCTTACTATTTTCAGTTTGGTGGCCAGGCATCTAGATCTATGTTTCTTTAACATGCTGGGTTACCTGGTGAAGTAGACTTATCTTCTCTCTTGTTTTGTGCTTCAAACATGTTCAGTAAGGAATTCTGGAGACCCAGTGCTGTTTGTATTGCCTGTTGTAGTCAGGCACACATGGCTACAGTGGGACTGGTTAGACCAGAATCGTTCTCTTTCCCAGCAGAAGCATTGCTTTGTGCATTGGTTACTGCAGACACACTGCTGAAACCCGACACTGAAAGTCTGTGTGTCTCCAGCCCACCCTCACAATTTTCCAAATTGTCAATGCAGCTAAAAAATCAAGCTTGACAGAGGAGAGAGAGGAAAACGGGTGTAGGGACCTAAAAAAGACTTTGTAAAAAAGGTTTGTTTGTCATAAGCTTTGTTAACTGTGGTACGTCTGTATCAGTTTAGTATAAGGTATCTTTCTCATCTTACTTGGCATTGTTCTCTGTATCTTTCTCCATCTTGATATTGTAGTTCTCCTTGGCAATTGCTCTCTAGAGTCTCAAGAAAAGAGAGAGTCTTTCTTTCCGTATACCAACTACATACTGTGTGTGTGTGTGTGTGTGCGTGCGTGCGTGCGTTTCTGCCTTCAAGTTGTCTGTCAATATACAACTCCAAGAATTTCATTGGGTTTGCTTGTAGGGAGTTCTAACATTTAATTCTAACATTTTTTTCTGTAAACAAATGCCTGTTTTCACAGAGTTACGGTATCTTGTTGACTTTTGACACAGTTCTTGCAAGAAGACAGAATAGCTTGTTTAGAATTGCTTAGGAAATCAAAAACAAAACAGTAAATTCTTGGAAAACTTTTTACTCCCAACTTTCTTACCTGATTCTTTTAAGTAGCAATGCTTAGCACCAAATCTGGGATTGTTTGTAAAATGAACTCTGTAACATTGAGCTATGATCTCTGTATTTTCTTGCCTTTGAAATGTTGGCCAGAATCCTGTTATCAGAGGCTAAGCACACTTAATTAAGTAACTTCTTCTGGCCGAACCTCCCCACCTCAAACCTGCATTCCAATTGCTGGGAGAATGGATCTCCTTTTCCCCATATAGTTGACGCCTGATAAAGGGCGTTTGGGGAAGGAGTTAAGATCACAGCAATAGTGTCACAATCTTTTTGTGGGAAGGAGCTAGAGGTGACTGGAGAGAGACAGAGGGAGAGTGTTTGGCAGGCTATAGGACAGTGGATAGTGAGCTACAGGGGATTTGGTGGTAATTTTGGTGCACAGTGTGTTTTGGAAGAAATGGCAACAGAAAGGAACCTTCTGGAGCTGCAAGGAGGTGAGAACAATACTCTCCCTAGTTGCAGAAAGCCCGGGCCTGGAGGTGCTCATGAAGAGCACCCCACTGCTGAGCAAGACACTTTATGAGCAGGTGGCTACAGGCCTTTCTGTGAAAGGTATCACATGGTCTGCTGTCCAGGTGAATAACAAATTCAAGATGGTTAAATGCCAGTTCTTTGATGCCGTGGAAGCCTTTGATGGACAGCCGCCTAGGAACACCAGGCCAAAGTTTTTCTGATCAATGCTTCAGCTGTGGAAGGCAGCTGGCTGCCCTAGATGAAATGACCACCACAAAATCAAGTGAGTATCCTGAAAGCTGTCCACCTGTGCCATGGCTGTATTACCCACATAGTATGGTTGTGCAGTGTGTGGGAGCCTCCCATGATGCTCACATGGGCTTCTTTGGCAAAATTAGGAAAAAATAACCTCCTCCCCCATCAATGCATGACCTCATGGACTGCAGCACACCATTTGCATTCCTTTGGTGGCTGCACTTGTATACACATGCATACATCTGGTGCAGTTGTGGGACAAACAAACCTGTTATCACGCAGTTGCTGGCATGGCCAAATGTGTGCAGGCATCAGTTGTACTTCTCACGTTTCCACAGGCAGACGTAGAGCTCCGAAGCCTTTGGAAGGGAGGCCTGCAGGACGGCGAGGAGTTATGTTCAGCCTGGGAGACCTTCATGGTTTTGCAGGGAAAGGGAAGTTCTCACAATTCTCACACTCAAAGTGACAAGATGCCATGTATCTGTCACCCTCCCCTCTTCCCAAATTGGGATGTGCTGCTTAGTGGGCCAATGTCCTTCATGAAACAAGGCCTACATGTCAGGGCAGACCAGGATGTGAATCTGCCACTTAAAAGTAATATGGTCAAAGCTCCTTACTTCTCCCTTACAATAGCTAAAGTAGTGGCTATGACGTAGTGGTCATGACATTGGTGCTATTGTGTTCTGTGCCCTGCAGCTTTGCACAGAGTAAGAGTTCTCTTAGATTCATCGCAGTCTTCAGAGGCTGAGGTGGTGGTGACAGTTCTGGGAATGGGTAGCCCTCCCGCAGTGGGACTGAGTGATGTTGGAAGTAAGTGACCAGTCTGGTACTATGGCGGGAATGTGAACCCATGATTTCATTATGCTGTTTTTATTCAACACTGTGCAATAACATGCCTGGGAGCAACCCTGGGTCGGGAGAGGAGGAACCCAAATATGACACATGATCGGGGAGTCATACCACAGGGACTGTAGATAAGCTTCTCCATGAGAATGTGCTTGTATGTGAAAGGAAGCCAGAGTACGTTTCTGGCATTTACAAGGAATGTGGCCCAGGCTCCCCACTTCTCCTCCAGAAAGAGAATGGCAAGGTCATGATGTTGCTGATACTGTGTCCTCTGCCTGCAGCCCCACGCTGCCGAACACCCCAGCGTTCCTTGATGTCCAAGGAGGAGGTGGATGTGTGGGAGGATGACAGCGACAGTTCACCCATTGCAGGCCCGAGCCACTTGGGAAGTAAGTGAAGGCTCTGGTGCAATGCCACCTAGATATTTGTGGCAGGTTGAGAGAGATGGTTTCCCTGTGTGGAAAAAGGGGGAATATACAATTTGATTATGCTGTTTTTTTCTCACCCATGAAAACCTGGAGCAGCCAGAGGTGGTGGAGGAGGAGGAACTCCAGGAAGCCAAAAGGCCTCGCAGCCACACACTAGTGGCAGCGGCCGAAGTGGGTGAGTAAAGGATGGGTGGTGCTGCCATTGCATTGAAAGGCCAATTCCTTTTCTTCCAGACCAACAAGCAACCAGGATTGAGCAGCCATGTTAGCAAGTTGTGGATACTCAGCCACCTCCACCACACCCATGGCCACTCACTAACCAAATGTTCTTTCAACAGGCCCGGCCACAGCTGAGAGGGGGACCTAGACACCTGGACTGGCGGAGCTGGCAGCAGAAAGGGATGCCGAGAGTCTGGAGAAGTTCCAGGCCTTGCAGGACCAGACTAGGAGGAATTGTAAGTGACTGGATGGCCAAGAATAAAACCATCCCTAGGGGCACGACCTGGGGATGGGTTGTAGACTCATATATGCTCTGCACCAACTCTGTGGTCCCATTCCTCTTCTCTCTGCAGATGAAGCACTACTGCACTCTGTGGAGATGGCCATGGAAGGACTGATGCAGGGGCTGGCCTGCCTACAGGCCATGGTGGCCCAACAGGTTGATTACCTGCAGCAAACCATGGAGTGGTGGGAGCAGTTTGGGGAACCACAATAGATTTTTTGTCAAGGTTCACTGTGTAAATAGTTGTGTTTGAATTTGAAACTTTGCATTAAAAACTTTCTGAAAAATATCATGTTTCTCACTTGTCTGTCTAAGTGGTGAGGGGTGAAATTAGTTTGTGACCCAAGGGAAACCATCCAATCTCTGGTGGCATTAGGAAGGTGGCAGTACAAGGGTCACCTGTCCAGTCAGAATGAGTTGCTCCTTAGGACTGGAGTCAGTGGGAGCTTGAAAGTGCAGGCCATGTGTCCTCATCTGCTTCTCTCTTCTTTTAGTCCTGTGTATGCAGCATTGTGAGTAGCAGCTCATATATCCTGAACAAGAACGAAAGATGGGGAACACAGAAGGAACACAAGCACATAGCAGGCTGACAGGAGCAGTGCATGTGCATCACCGAAAGCCCTGAATAGGTATAGTGTGGGGTAGATGTTTAGGGCTTCAGATGGTCCTCACAGTGTTCAACCTTGATTGATGCTGGGGTGCAATGAAACAGAGAGGAATGTATACCTGGCCGGAATCTGGACTATATGTTAGTAGAACACCCCATGGAACATGGATGTGCATATCTCATCCCACACATGTCCTGATGGCCTGTAGGAATCGAAGGAAGCAGGTCATAACAATGGAAACAGTTGCTGAGGGTGGGAAGGAAATTTTAAGGTTGACATTAGGATCTCTGTGGATATGTGTGGAAGAATACCACATGAACAGCCTAGGAAGGTTCAGTTCATTAGCAGCCCACTGTAGCAAAGCAAGATCCCAGAAAAGAGGCAGTGGAGATGAGATAAATCAGTTTGGAACCAGTACAAATTGGATCAAGGCAAATGGATGGCAGAAAATGCCTAGGGAAAAGAAGAAAACATTGGGGGATCAACACCAGAACATACATGAGTGTACTGGTAGTGGCGGAGCTTGGAGTATGTGGAGGGGGGGCAGGAGGGGAGCTATGGTGCAGGGGGAGTGGCCACTGTGTGTGTGGGGGCATGGCTGTAGTGCATGGGCATGTGGGGGCATGGCCAGAGCGCATGGGGGCATGGCTACAGGCTGGGATGCCCCAAAAACATTGCTGCCTGGGGCGAATTGCCCCTACACCTCCATGTCCCTACGCAGCTGTGTATGGTTGTGGCCTGAGTGATGGGGAAAGGTTGACAGCATTTGCTATCAGCAAGCAAACCTAAACACAAACGGTCAGTGGTGTATTTATCCATTCAAGCATTTGAAACTCAGAATTCTAACCCCGGGAAAACCTACAGAGCAATTAAGCCACCACAGTGTAACGACCTGGATGATTCCTGAAAGGACACTGATGCTGGGTTCCCCCTCCCCACCTTCGGATACTCCCGAAAACAGGAGAAGGAGGGGAAGGGGAAAGGTAGTCCTTCAGGTGACTCAGGGGGGTGGCTCACAGCTATTTTTCTTATAACGCTAAGTGGTTTTTTTTTTTTTAATTAACTTGAAGGGGACAGCAAAATAAACAGTGCAGTGCTCAGTTTTGAACTTACCAGGACATGTGATCCTCTCTTAGCTTCTTCATCCATGGTCATCCCTGGAGTACAGGAAGCTGTCTATAGGTTGTTTGGCAGAGATCACCCTGGGATTCACTGAAGGAAGGATGACCTGGGAATGCCCACACCATGCCTACTCCTGGATTGGTGATGACAAGAAGTGCTGTCAAGTGCTATTGAGAAACTACACTCACCCAGCTGATGGAGTTGTGGTGGGAAAGGAGGCCAGTACTAGATTTTTTCTGGCAATGGAAAAGGGCTGATTTGCAATGCATGGGAATGTGAAAGCAGCTGGTTAGCAATGACATCATGCCAAAGCAAGGGTCCTGGACTGGGAATGCTGTCAGGATGACAACTTCGTGCAGTAAGGGCCTAAGTAGCTATTGTGAATATGAAAGAGCTACAGATGAGTAAACTTAGTTAACTGTTTCGTATACACAATTGCTACTTAACTAAGTGACTCATACAGGATTCTGGCCATTTCCCCCCTCATTTGTAGGTTACTCAAATAAATTAGTTCTGAAGATTGGTCACTGATGTTTGCTGCCTTTCCTTTTTTTTCTGTCTCTGTTCCCTGGGCCCTCTGTTTTAATCTTTAATAAGATCGCAGCTAGGAGCAGCCCCAGTCAATACCCTTTGTCTTTGTTTCTCTATGTGGCAGAGGAAGCTAAGACTATTCTCATCAGCCCCAGCTGATAAGCACATTTGTATGGATGTCAGCAGGGGAAGTAAGGGAACGATATATGCTCTAATGTGTCAGTGAGAAGAAGGAAAGCAAACAAATCTTAGTGCTGGGGCTGGAAGGTCATGTAAGAACACTGATCAGACTGGCAGAATCAGATAGCAAGCAGAGTCTGAATGCATATATTTGTTTGATGGAAGAGTTACAACACACACACACACACATGCAGCATTCCAAACTTGAAATGGTAACTGAATATTCATAAAATATTCACAGAACACCTCCCATGAAACAAAGAAAAATATTCCACTTTTCCCTGGCAGTGCATTTAAATCAGACAGAGTCCCAGGAATGGCAGAAGGCAGGGTGTAAACAGACAAGAAGGAAGTGCATAGGGATTCCTATGCTGTTATATACAAATGATGCAGCCATTACCAGATGTCATCACTGTTCTCTCCCTGCAACAGGCTTTTGTAGGTCAAATTCAGAAGGTCTATGTATAGGACCCAATTCTCCCTTGCCACACTTTATATTTGGAGCTCCGTCCCTCACCAGCAATGTAGTGCTGCCTCTTTTACATCCTACATATTCTTTCACAAAGTCCACTTCAGTATTTGGGCTCAACCCCACAACTTTCATCTCCTATCAAAATAGGATTTAAATCCATGTAACTACATAAAGCCTAAATGCAGGGTTACAGTTCAACATTCAAGGAAACAAATGTGATGATCACAGATTGTTTACCTGGGCGTGTTACCCTGTGTTTTGGGGGGGGTCCCGGAAGGGGCGCCCAGATTGCCAATTAAAATACCAATTGGGGAAAATTAGCTGAACCACTCTTTTGGCTAGCAAGAAGCAGAGTAACTTTGCAAGGATCTTAAAACCCAATGTCTATGGCTTCAGGTCAGGGAATAGGCACACAAGTTTCAAAGTAACCAAAAATAACAGTTTTATTGAAAACCAACAGAAAATAAATAACACACACGTACTAGCTAACTAGGAAAGGGAAGCGGAGAGCGTAAGGGCAGGTAATATGACACCTGGTCTCGTCGTCCTGGAGAAATGGAGAGATGGGGTTCAGAAGAAGAAAGCTCAGCATGTATGGCTGAGGGGAGTTTCCTTAGACGGCCAGCGGCAGGGCAGGATAGCAATCCAAAGTAGTCCGAACACCGTTTGAAAGTGAGGGGTTTTTATAGGGGAGTTCGTGCCTCTCAGCTATGGTGAGAACAAAAGGAGTTTTGGCACTGGACAAAGAGTTTAGAAAGGTCCAATTTACCCTGATGGGCTTACTGCTTCATGACAATAGTATAGCCACTATGCAAATGACTTGTTTACCGAGCTGGCTCTGCTGAGAGCCGCGCAGCTATTGTGAAATGTACACGTGGAAGTTCCCTGAAGCTTAGATTGCTGGC
The DNA here is from genome assembly GCA_948474755.1 of Ctenosaura bakeri. Taxonomy (NCBI): domain Eukaryota; kingdom Metazoa; phylum Chordata; class Lepidosauria; order Squamata; family Iguanidae; genus Ctenosaura; species Ctenosaura bakeri. The sequence goes on along the minus strand of CAOLHI010002366.1, from coordinate 96,428 downwards.
CTCAAAAGAGTCTGGAATGTGAAAGCAATTAGCGGCCGCACTCATGTCCGTGCTTGTCCGGAGAACCTCGCAAACACATGGAGTGAGGTGACTGAGAGCAGGTCCAGTTAAGGCCAAATTAGATGATATCAAAGTGATATCTAGGGGTCCTCACCCAGGGTGCCAGGCCAGAGGTAACAGGCGGATTAGAGGAGGCAGGGGGCTCAAGTCCACCCAAGACTAGGTTGAAAGGGAGCTGAACCCCTGAAATAAATCGGCCAAGTTGAATCACTGAGATGAATATCCTTAGGAATTATTAGGAATTATTAGGCAGAAGTGCACTAAGTGACCAAGTACTAAGAAATACTAAGGCAGTGATTGTCATTGAATCCCCTCAAGAATAATAAAGGCTGCCTGTATTCTATCTTAGGTACACTTACTTGTAAGTAAGCTGCAGTGCATGGAAAACACTTCTAAGTCCACATTCTGTTTGTAAGGATCTTCATATTTAAGAATGTTTGAATGGGGGATGGGAAAAGTAACTCTTTCTTTGCCAAGCACCTGCAAGGAGGCAAAATGAACAATGACCTGCCTGCCAATGCCGTCTTGAAAACAGTTCCAGAGGTTCCGGTCAAATGTAAAGACATACAATTAAATATCAAAGTCAGGATCATCCATACCACAGATTTCAATGTATGGTTGTGAAAGCTGGACAGTGAAGAAAACTGTAAAGAAGAGAATCAACTCATTTCAGATATAGACTGATTCCATACTAGACTGCTATAGTGCTATTATTCCACTTTCAACATCCTATGGAGTGCTGGGATTTTGCAGTTTAGGGAGGAGGCTTTGAGGCCCATCCCTAAACTGCAAACCCCAGGATTCCATAGGATGTTGAAAGTGGAATAATAGCACTATAGCAGTCTAGTGCAGAAATGTTGATAGTGCTGGAAGATTGTGCTGCATATACCATGGACTGTCAAAAAGACTAAATACAATGTATGGGTCTAAAAGTAAACCAGTCCTGAGTTCTCACTAGAAGCCAAAATGACTAAACTGAGGTTATTGCACTTTGAACATATCAAGAGATGGCATGATTCATTAAAAAAGATGGTAATGGTTGGCAAGGAGGAAAGCAGAAGGAATAGAGGGAAAACCATATTAGAGGTGGATTAATTCAATCAATGAAAGCTCTGAGTCTGGAAGACCTGAACAGGGCTGTTAATAAAAGGTGTCTTGAAGGTCTTTCATTTATACAGTCATATAGGGACAGGGGGGTGATGGGGCGGTTTGCCCCAGGCAGCAATGTTTTTGGTGTATCCCGGCCCATAGCCACACCCCTGTGTGCTCTGGCCATGCCCTCACATGCCCTGGCCATGCTCCCCCACACAATGGTCACACCCCCACATACCATAGCCCCACCCACCCCTCTTGCCTCCCCTCCACATGCTCCAAGCTCCGCTACTGCATCTATAGGACTGGTATAAGTCAAAGCCATTTTGAAGGCAAATAACAAAAAGAACTACTGCTTTTAGTCTTTTTCATGCCTTCTTATGCCCCCCACCACAGTCTTTCCCTTTCTGTTGTTCTCTCTTCTATTGTTATCCTATGTTCTTGTTTCTGCCTCTGCTATCTGATCCCACTACTGGACTTTTTCCTGAAAACTTTTTGAGGGCAAGGAACTTCTCATTTTTGCTTGCTCCAATGTGAAGTTTCAATTGTGCTATACACAATATTTAAATCTGATTTCTGATTTAGCAGAGACACTGAGACAGCATTGATTGCTCTGGCGGATGAGCTATGCCAGTGGAAAGAAAGGGAGCGTGCAGCTGTGATCAAGATTTCTTCTGAATCTTTCATGGTTTTATATACCTGCAATCATGGCATACCTTTGGTCCAGCAAGCAACTGGGGGCACTATTTGTTCATACCCGGTTGGTTGGTTGGCTCTATGTGGTGCCAGGGGGCAGGTGTGTCTCTATCTTACATCAGTTGTGCAATGGGTTTTTACAGGACTCTGTTCTGGTTTCTCCAGGCTGTTCAACAACTGAAAGAAATCACTGAAAGAGAGGGTTGGAATGCAATGTCATCCATTTGCTGATGACAACCAGCTCAACTTCTCCTTGTCATTGAATGCAGGTAGTGTTGTGGATGCAGTGACTCTGCCAAAGAAGTGGTTAGTAGGCAACAGAGCTTTGAAAAGTGACTTGTCTGGACTACAGCTTCTGTGGCTTTTTCTGGATGGGATTGCTCTTTTGCTTAAGCATCAGGTTTGTAATTTGTGGGTACTATTATAAGATCAAGCCCAGAGCATTACACTAGCTAGTATGCCAGTGACAGCCTTTCATAAAGAATACACAGCACAGTTGATTATGCTCCAGTACTATTTGAACTACCACAATGCACTTTTTAGAGGGGGCTGCCCTTAAAGACAGGCCTTATACTCCATATACACTAAAATATGGCAGCTTGGTTACTGACTGGAACCAGGTATATTGACCACATCTTAACCATCTCTGAGGAGCTTTACTGGCTCCCTGCCTATTTCTGGGCCCAACTTCTGCTTTTGAGTTATTGGAGTGAGTGGAAAATGGATCAGGTGAAGCTCCTAAATGTTCTATATGCCTCCCCCTGAATTAGAGCTTGTTTTTACTGTTTTTCAATTGTAGAATTTCCCATTTACATTTTTTTAAAGGATCAATAAAGATTATGTTGCAATAGAAAAAGAATGCAACCAAAAAGCTTCCAAAAAGCCAAATGAACCCTTCTGTAGAACTAAAAATCCTGAAAAGCTCAGAGGAATAAAAAAATCCTGACCAAAAAGGTGAGAGAGAATGCCAGCTGAGGACACTATACAATTATAAAATTTCAAAACCATATTAACTGCCATGGCTCTGTGCTATGGAGCATTAAGCAATGGAGATATGGGATCTGTAGGTTTTTGTTGTACTTAGAATAATCTTTCAGAGACCTCTAATGCTGTAGGTCAGGGGAGTGAACCTGAGAAATCTAAGAACTTCGTTAAACTACAAACCCTAAAATTCCATAGGATGGAGCCATGGCAGCTAAAGTGCTACTGAACAATTATAACTGTGACATGTGAATACAACCACAGTTTCTGATGAAACCAGAAGGCACCAGATGTTAATTTCCATTTTCCTGAAAAATAGTTTCAGCTAAAAACAAGAAGTTGAGGCCATGTTTTGTCTGAGCAACAAATTGAATAAAAGAAGAAATAAAATAACTCCCCAAAGTAGTCACAGATTTTATGAACTGGATCTTTAGTCTCACTAAAACCAAGAACCCATCAAACTCATGATATTAATGTATATTTCATCATAATCTGAGTTTGTGTTAAACAATGGAACAACATGCTGCTACCACTTCAATAGGGTTTAATTGGCAAATATTAATTGGCATAAATATAAATTATACTCTGTTACGGCTGCATAGCCATGCTGACTAAGAGGAAAAACTGACCGAACACATACACTGCAAAACTAGGTCAGGTAAGACCTCAAGGTATAGCCAGGTCATAGTCAGGAAAGAATCAGTGAAATTCCAGTGATAATGAAGTTACAGTTAGCCTTCAATGACTCAACCTTTAGAGACAATAGCGCCTGCGATATTCCCACAGGATGTCTGATTGTCTTAGTCCCTCTTCCTCTGACCACCAAAATTCCCTTTTGACCTCATTCCTGTTCAGCAATCAAGGAGCTATCATGATTTCTATCTGTCACCTAATGCTAAGAACTTTAGCTCATTCTGGACCTCATTGACCAGTCTCAAGACCCCATGGTTTCTGGTGCCAGAGAGCCATTAAAATCTTCACCCATCAGGTAGAAAAAGAGTATTTAAATCCCAGTTTTGGGCTAGCCAACTCACAGTACACTGGTTGCAGCCTCTTCTAGCTTGTGTGTTCTCTTTCATCAATAATTTTTGCCATTTTGACCACTCTCTGATGTTACTTGGCCACATGTGTCCCAGTTTTCATCTGTGAAATGTTTGAGGGTGTAGATCAAATATAATTCTGCTCTTGTGCGCTACAGAAGTTACACTTTTTGGATTTGCTGAACATTTGAACTTCTAGCTTTTGACACATGCCTCCTCTTTAGACATTCATTTACTCTGTGAAGAGACAATCATTTTTTTGTATCTAATACAACAACAGAACCATAACAAAAACCCAGCACCTATTATGTTGCCCTGTTTCTTTCTCACCTCCTGAATATTCCAAGCAACATTTTGGTGCCCAAGCTGTTACCCATCCTTAATTTTACTATCCAACAAGGATCATGTGGAAGAAGAAACTGTTTGTTCAGTTTTACCATCTGTTCTGGTAGAGTAGGCACAAAAGGACCAAATCAATGACAGGTGCTGGAAGTGTGCCTGAAGAACCTAGGACTGGATCACATTCTGTGATGAGAATCAGGGACAGGATGGAGAGCACCCTCACAAAATTACAGGTGTTTTGTTCTTTTATGAAAGCTGGTATAGCATTGTGGTTAAGAATAAAAGGCTGAAACTCAGTCAGAAACTCAGTTGCTGGTCTTAGGCAACCCACTCTCTTACAGCCTCACATTCCTACCTGCAACATTTTATCTATTAATGCAAATATTTACACCCATCTTTCACAGGTAGCTCACACACCTCAATGAAAACAGTTTAAATTAAAGCAATATTCAATTAGTAAGAGATGAGATGAAAGAAGAACCTAGATAAATTCAGAAGCCTGATCTTTGTGTATGTGTGTGTGTATGTTTATTATACCAAATGCAGAACTCAGAAAAAAAAATTCACTGCAAATGGACTTAAAAGTCATTCTCCATAGGGAATCCTCACAATTGTAGATATCTAGTTGCAGAGAGTAGGTGAGAAGCAAAAGTTTAGCAGTTGCAGCAAACTGAACTTCCCAAGAGTGGGAAGATAGAATGGTCAGAGGGGAGGTGTAAAGTATAGCAAGATAAAGCCCTTTTGTGCAGGCAGCTTCTTTCTCCATCTTTCCCCAGTGCATTTTCAGACAAGAAGAAGAAAGGTTGGGGCTGTTACATGAGTAAGACCATGGCTCAGCTGTGAGTCATGACTTACTAGTCATGGGCAATGAGCCCATGGATTTCTGCAAATACTTGGAGATCCTATCATCATTACCTTGCAGGAAGCACTTCTTATTTATAAATCAACAAGTTCCCCTACCCCTTTTAAATTTGGTTACCTTTTTCTTGCATTTATAACCTATAGTCTAGTCCCTCCTAAAAACTCAGGACAACCAATGTATCTCTGGAATTCTAGAGTAGCAATTTAGTTACATCTGTGAAATTAAGGCCATTTCTGCACTACATAGTTACAGTGCTATTATTCCACTATCAACACCCTGTGGAATCCAGAGGTTTGTAGTTGGGGGGGGGCATTTAGAATTGTCAGCCAGAGAACTCTTTGGCCTTGGTAAACTACAAACCCCAGAATTCTACAGGGTGTTGAAAATAGAATAATAGCACTATAACAGTGTTATGTGGAAATGGCCTTGGAGAGTTGTAACCAGGAAACTGTTGGCTGGAAGAAGAAGAAAAGGTAGAAGAGCACTCTAAAGTTTGATTCCTCTTCATGTCAGCCATATTTCCTCATCCTTTGGCAACCACATAGGAGATGGCAGTGTTAGTCTTTTCCCACAATTATCACAATCCCAGTGGGTTCTGGAACTTCAGTTCCAGTGAGACCAGACTGGCACCCTCCTTACTATCTTTCCAGAACTAGGTAAAATTATTTTATTCTAGCAGGATTTTGAGAACTGATCTTAGAAAAACAGGCCTTGTATTATGTGCTGGGCTTGTATTCATTGTTGTTCTTAATGGTTAGTGTTTCTAACTGATTTTATAATACAGTAACTTAAAACTTTTAAACTTTTGTATCCTGTGAAAATTTAGCTATGTTTGTTGAAACTGTTATAACCCAATTTGAGTCCCACACTAGGAAAAAGACGGGATAGAAACAAAGCAATAATATAATAAACCCACGTGACACATACTCAGGATCCCCTACCTTCAATAGTTACACACAACACCACAGAATTTCATGCAACACAAAGGAACAATATCTTGTACAGCAAAGAAAGCAAGAGCCAAAGTGGTATAGTGGTCAGATGCCATTTCCACACTAGCCTGTTATAGTGCTATTATTCCACTTTCAACATCCTATGGCATCCTGGGCTTTGCAGTTTAGGGAGGGGCCAAGGATGTCATAGGATATTGAAAGTGGAATAATAGCACTATAACAGGCTAGTGCAGAAAAGGCCTGAGTGTTGGACTATGACTCTAGAAACCAGGGTTTGAATCCCTGCTTGGCCTTGGAAACCCACAGGATGACCTTGGGCAAGTTACACTCCCTCAGCCCCAGAGGATGGCAATGAGAACCCTCTCTGAACAAATCTTGCCAAGAAAATCCCCTGATAGGTTTGGCTTAGGATGGACATAAGCCAGAAATTACTTTGAAGGCACACCACAACAAAGAGAAGAAAGGGAGCCACATATGCAAAAAGAGACCAATTGTGTGTTTCATAATGGGGCAACAGACACAAGAAAATTAACGTGGGAACCAGCCTTTGGGAGAGCTGCTTTCATTCATTCTCCTCCAACCCACATAAGCCTACATAATAATTATTATTGCCCTACATTATTAGGACTGTAAGCAGAATTGGGGGGATCCTCTTTTTTGACTAAAGTTCCCAGAATCTCCCACACACAGCATTTCTAAACTTTGTTTATAAAATGAACTGCTGGAAGAATAAATATGAACTACTTTGAACATTTAGAAAAATGTCACATAAATGGTCTGTTTTCTTGAATGCTTGCTTGTGCAATGTGCTTCTTGTAGTTAGAATGCAAACAATTCAAAGGGAGAAGCCTCAGGGCAATGAGCAGGCAAGGGCCAGGATATAGAAGCCCTGTGCAGGAGTGGCTGGCAAGGATAATAGGCCCACCATTAGAGCTGCGGTGTGCTTCCCCAGCTACTGGAGGATGCAGCAAAAGCAAGATCCTGGGAGGGAGAAGACTTAAAAAGGGCCCATCCTGCTTGATCTGTGGGGCTCCTGCCCTCTGTAAATACTGCACTGCCTCTTTGGAAAGGGGCAAGAGCTGCAGAGGTGACAGCTGGCAGCCTCCCCCTGAATATCCCTCCTCCACCTCAGTGCCCCAGTTTGATGTGGCTTTAATTGATCCTTGCCACACAGCAGGGACCCTGCTGCAAATTGCATTCAGCCACAAATTGCAGCAATTAAACAAAAGGAGGGAGGATGCAGATGCAAGTGAGTTATGAGCAAATGGCAGCCATTTAGCAGCAATTAGACTTTTGGGGGTGGGGAAAAGTGAGAGATGGGAAAGAAATGGGGATATTAAAACAATAGTGTTTCTGCTCTAGCTTTATTCCAGGCAGGACTCTGGCCCAGAATGCTGCTTTCAGTGCCAGCCTCTCTTCTCCCTCCCTGAATGATGAGTAATAATAACGAAGTAATCATGACAGAGAAGGGTGATAATGATAAAGAATGCCTCTGGTTAATCATAATGAAAAAAGAAGAGTGGCTCTGAGGATATGGGACTAATTTGCAATGGGGCTTATTTTTTTCCCTCCTGGTTTGGAAAGTTACATTTAGAAAAGAAAAAAATAACTATCATGGTATGGTGAATCCATGCATTAAGGAGCAGGGGCAGGATGCTGCTCCTCTGGAGTTTTTCTTAAAGGTAACTTTCAAAGCTTGAGTCACCCCCACCCTAGTCTCAGAGTCTGTTTTAAATACCAGAATTCAAACCTGAAGTACTTTAATAATGACAGTGAATATAGAGTGCCTCTACTCATCTACAGAAAGACTTTGCTGTTGAGCAACATGATTTACAGTTACATCTCAGTTAACAAAGCAGATGTGTTCCTGGACATTACTTCTTTAACAGAAAATTTGGTTCCAGAGGCAAAAATAATGTGGAAAGACTACGGAATAGGCCCCCACACCAAAAAAATGAAGAGCATATTGACATCTTTCAGTAAACATTTTATTCAAAAGAAATAATATGATCATGTGAAAGGAAACAGCCAGGTCATAAATAAATACGTGCATAAATAAAAAAAACCCACCATTTTGAAATTTGTAGAGATCACTTGAAATCGTCTTCCAAAATGTATCCAGGAATAACTTTTGTTCTCAGTGGCTTCCACTTTTCTTATTATTTCCATTTTGGTGGCCAAAGGTATAGAGCTATGATTTTTTAAGATGTTGGGGTAGCTGGTAAGACAAGCTTATCTGCTTTCCTCTTTTTCCTGTTTTGCTGTTCATACATGCTCAGAGGCTACAGCCATTTAACCTTGCCTGTTATATGTCGACATGCATGGCTACAGTAGAATCGCAGTGGAAACCCCTTTTCCCAGCTAAAGCCTTGTTTGCTGTCCTTTTGTGATATTCAAAATTTGCTCTCCGGAGTGGCCATTTAACTAATGGTAAAGCCAGCCCTACAGTTACCTTTTTTCCCCCCATAAAAAACCCTCTTCTCTAAACAACTGTGAGAAAGCCAGTGAGGTATAGTGTTTTGGGTGCTGGTTTAGGGCCCTTTTGGCACTCTACCTGTATCCATTGTCATCAGGTGGTGATCCCGGCAGTGCCTCTGCTGGGAAAGGAGTGTGACTGGAGCGTTTCCCTCTGCACTGGCCTTACTCCCTGCCACAGGAAGCATGATGGACAGCCGAGCACTTTCTCAGGCTGTGCTGGGGCAGGAAGCGCCTCCATTGTGCTTCTGGGGCTTCCGCAGGCCAGGTAAGTGCAGGATGGTGGCGCGATCGTGTGTCATTGATGGGGAAACCCCATCAATGATTTAATCTGCAATCACACTGCCTAGTGACGGGAGAAGGACAGGACCACACTGATGTCATGCAGAAGTGTCATCACAGCCCTGCTCCTCTCTCATCCCCATGTTGGGATAACAGCATCCCATGGAAAGGGCCTAGGAGACTGGGAGACGAGACTCAAATTCCTCCTCAGTCATGAAAATCCGCTGGGTGACCTTGGGCAAGTCACACTCTTCCCACCTTTAGAGGAAGGCAGTGGCAAGCCTCTTCTGAATAAATCCTGCCAAGCAAACTCTTATGACAGAGTCGCTGTAAGTTGATATCGACCTGAAGGCACATGATAACAACTCTGTCCCTTTTTCACTGAGTATTACCTTTGCTAATGTGACAGCAGAAGGAGAGGAATAACTCTAGAAGAGATGGAAGCTCTGAGGTGATAAAAACCTGGACAGGGTGCAACATTGGGATTTCCCCAGCCACACACCACAGCAGCTGTCAAGAGCAGCTTTTTCCTCCCGCTCCGGGCAAGACCCTCTGTGACCCAGGCAGTGGGGGAAGAACCACAGAAGGAGCAGAGCGACCTTCCTTTCTGACCTTTTCGCAGATTAGCTATTATACAGGCCACCTCTCCAGACAGACAGCTGGGAAGTCATAAGAAGGGGGGATGGGAAGGGGGCAAGGCAAGGCGGGAGGGAGTGCAGTCGGGTTCTGGCTGATGGATGAGCTGAAAGCAGCCTGATACAAAGTGACACTTCCAATTAAATCCTTTCAAATAAGAACTGTGCAGCACTGGGGGGAGGGCTCAGTCCACCCACTGCTTCCCCTCTTCGTAGCAGAACTTCATAATATATTGCTAAACTGCATTGCGGCGGGGGTAAGTTTCAAGTTTAAGGCATGCAATATAAATGATGGAGAACTAAAGTTGTGTGTTTGTGTTGGGGAGTGGGAGAGAGATGTTGCTTTGCTCAGTTTTATTTATTTCCTCGGTTTGAACAAAAGAAGTCTCACAGGACCAAGGAGAGCGTGCCTGCCAATGCAAATGTATCACTTCCTTGGGTTCTGTGGGGCCACATTATAATATTGCAAACACAATAACAAACATTTAAACAATCTGAAACTTAATCCCCTTGATAACAATAGTGTATATTTTACACTGAATCCAGCACATATGCAGTCTCCCAAAGTTCCAAGACCCCACTGAGCACTACTGCAGGACTTGAGCAAAGAAATCTTGCTGCTCAACGGATGGAGACAACCTTAACTTCCCAAATAAAGTACAAAACAGATAACAAATATATTCTACAAATTCCAGTACAGAGAACTTACTCTTCCTTTCTTTCCTAAATCTCTATGTTAAAATCTGTCACTGCCTTTTATTGGATTTGACTAAAGGCCATTACAAACTATAATTACAAAAATAGGTTTTACAATACTAAAATACAAGAAAAAATCATGTTAGTGAACTCCCGGCACAGTCCATCAAAATGCATTCAGAGTGATTGCATGAATGCTTCTTGCAGCCTTAGCAAACAGAGTTGTTTCACATGTAACATATGAGTCACAATCTGACAGTAACCAACATATCTTCACAAGAGGACTCTTACCTAGTCAAGATGCCAAGATCTGTCCCAGGAATTTCTCCCTGGGATTTTGATATAGACAACAGTACGATAAGTACTTTGAAATACCCATACCTCTCCTATATCATAAATACAGCATTAAATCATAGAATTTAATTCAAGCAGTAAGGGCTTAATTTCTTATTCCTGGCTAAATCCTCTATCTCTCTCCCTCCCCCCTTGCATTTTCTTTAGGGTTTTCTCACCCATGACCAAACTAAAAATTCATAAAGGGTTATACATACAGTTGTGGCAGGGGTGGTTAAACACTAAGTATCCACCTGATTCTGATGGGGGGCAATTGCTGTTTGTAGTTTTGAAAGGTATATATGTTTAACACCATGTGATGTTTGGGCATCAAGTCCCTAAATGGCACCACATTTTTCAGAGCCCGGGAGACTCACCACCTGAGATAGTCCTGTCCTTGTGTGATGACCTTTCATGAAAAAAGGATATATTGCTGATTGCCTGAATTTTCAGGAGGAAGCAAGCTGTAAGTACAATGGTTACTAAAGACAGTACTAAAAAAAATTAGTATCTGGATTAAAACTTCCAGAATCCCTCAAAGTATCTCGGTGTTTCTGTTTGTTGGGGTCTAAAAGTAGATTTCCCAAGCTCAGCTACAAGGGCAGTGAGAGAACAGCCTTGGACCAGGGGAACGATATCAGCTAGAAGCCAAATGCTTACCACCACTGAATAACCACAAAATGATTCCAAAGCACATGCAGATTAAAGTGGTAATCTTCAACTAGCAAGTGAGGACTCACAAATGAGTTCTAGCATGTTGTAAATTAGCTTGTACTGTAGCAGGTCAGGCCTTATCTTTCTCAAAAAACAAACACAAAGGGAAGGTGAGGAACAAGAGTAGAGAAAGAGCATCTCTGTACTCTATAACAGTGCTATTCGAAGTGGTGGCCCCAGATCAGTCCTGGTCTGTGAGCCTTTGGCTGTCAGTACTCAGAGAGTTTCCTGGAAATAATAAACAGCTGTTGTCAATGGAGACAAATATGGGGCCAATGGCATATATGACACATTGGAAAAAAATGACTGCTGCTTCGCCACACCAGATAGCCTGAGAAGTCTACACAGCACTGTGGGCAGGGCACTGTGGCCTTTGAGATATTGTTGGACTTGATTTCCCATGATATCTCACCACCTGCAGTAATAGCTAGAGCTGTTGGGAGTTCCAGTCCAACACTATCTGCAAAGCCACAGCTGCTCATCTGCATTATAGTCCTATAGCTCTCTCACCCCCAACATCTTTTTTGAGATCTGGTAGTTTGTTGCAGCTGCTAAAACTTGATTACCAATTCCCCTTTGCACTCATAGTTCTCTGGAATTCCAATTGTTGTTGTTGTTATGGACCTTCAAGTTGTAGAATCGTCACGTATGGCGATTCTAAGGCAAACCTCTCATGGGATTTTCTGGGGCTGAGAGTGTATGATGTACCCAAGGTCATCCAGTGGGTTTCCATGGCTAAATGGGGAATCAAACCCTCATTTCCAGGGTCATAGTCCAATGCTCAAACCAAGTATACCATACTGGCTCTCAATGGATTTCCAATTAGGAATGACTTTTAACCAGAAATGCACCGACAAAGAAAAACAGAAGGAATTGGAGAAGATGTCTCGCATTACAGATTGAAATTAAAAGCAAGTATCTGGTCTTTAAAAAAAACCCAGCTGAATTCTGACGAAAGGGCTTTTCAGCACCAAGCATGCATCTTCCAACTACATTCAGGCCTCAGCATGAATCCTTTTAGAAATGAAACAACAGCTAAAGTTTGGGAGAGCTGCATGCTATTGCAGAAAGTGTGTCACTGACATTAAACTCCTCACCCTTCTGATTCAGATCTTTTTCATTAGGGCCTGAAAAAGCACTTTGTTGGGAGAACAAGAGGACTATTGGAGAGCCCAATCAGAATTATTTTTCTAAATCAATTACTCCACAAAGTCATTCTGTCCATTCTTGAACAAAATCACCTGTCCGCAAGGTCAGCTAGGTCATTTCCTAGAGAAGATTCTCCATACTTAGCCCATAACACTCCCTCTTTCCATGCACAGCAATCCATAAGCAGAGGGTACCATGCTGCAGTAGAAAAAGATTCTAATGACTGAGGCAGGGCAGCCAAAAATTGGGTCAAAAAGATGTATGCTTAGATCAAGGGGACAAAGAAGGTATTGTCGGTAAACTCTCAGAGAGTTATATCACATTGTTCGCATAAAGTGGAGCTTGAGAAATCTACCTTTTGGGGCTAAAGGTCTCAGAATTGTCCAACTATCATGGATTCTGGGAGTTGTTGTCCAAACAAATAAACAGTGCAAGCTGAAGAAGTGTGGGGTGCTGGACCTCTTGCACCTCCCTGTGGATACCTCGGGCTCCATAATTTCTTCCATTAGCAAGTATGAGAAGGAGATTATGGTGCTCCAAAATTAAAAGTGTATTCTTTCCACAGCTCTACTATATGACCCAAAGAGACTAGTCCTCAGAATTCCTGAAGTATTCATTCAATTGCTTGTATACCCAAAAGACAACAGAACATGTCTGATCTTAGGAGCTATGCAGGGACAACCCTGCTTAATACTTAGATGGGAGACCACCAATGAATACCAGATGCTGTTGGCTATATTTCAGTGGAAGGAACTGGCAAAACCACCTCTGAGTATTACTTGCCTACCACTACTCTACCATAAGTAGACAGGCAGCTTGAAGATGCAAGCACACGTGCACGTTTCACCTTTCTCCCTTTCTATTTACAAGGATTCTCCTGAATGCAAAAAGGATACCACCACCATTGGTATTTCACTAGGCACACTTCAGTGTTTTACTTGAACCTGTCTTCTTTACCTTCCTCTCCGGGTGGTGAAAACACTTCCTGACCTTCCTATTCCTGAAGTTTAAATTCTAGTTTTCCTCACAGAAAATGAATAGATGAACTGCAAATAACAGAATCAGAGAAAAGCATTAGAGAAAAGGACTGGATGTTTTGGGAAATCTCAGGAGGAATATTTCATTCTTGGCAATTTGCTAAGGCCAGAGCTGTGGGGACACAGTTTGAATTCACTAGAAGAGTTTATTTCCATCTTGCAAGTACTTTATATAATATAATATTTCACTAACATTTGTATAAAGAAACAGAACATTAAACAGCTGAACTGCCAGAAGTCCAAGCTGGACTCAGGAAAGGAAAAGACAATCGGGATGTATTGCAAACATACATTGGATAATGGGGGGCACCAAAGAATTGCTAGAGAAAATCAGACTGTGCTTTAGATTGTAACAAAGCATTTTGATTGTGTAGATCAGGAAATACTTTGGATCATTCCTGAAGAAATAGGTGTGCCACAACATTTGATGATCCTGATGTATAATACGTAGTGAGGCTACTGACAGGACAGAATAGATACAGAATGGTTTGCAATTGGCAAGGGGGCTCAGGCAAGGCTGCATTTTATCACCCTATTTGTTTCATTTGTATATTGAATGTATGATAGGTAAAGCAAATTAAACTCAAAGGAAGGAGGCGTGAAAATTGGAAGAAAGACCATCAACAGTTTAAGGTATGCAGATGACATCATACTACTAGCAAAAAATAGCAAAGGCTTGAATGATTACTGAAGAAAGTCAAGGAAGAAAGTGGAAAGGCAGATTTACAGTTGAACATGAGGAAAATAAATATAATGACTACAGATGATTTACATAACTTTACAGTAGACAATGAAGACATTGAAACAGTTCACAATTTTCCATACCTTGGCTTAGTCTTTAATCAGAAAGGAGAGTGCAGTCAGGAAATCAGAAGGAGAATAGGACCTGAAAGGGCAATTATGAAGAACTAGACAAGATCCTGAAGTGTAAGGATATATCATTGAATACTAAAGTTAGGATTGTCCATGCCATGGTATTTCCAATTTCTATGCGTGGTTGTGAAATCTGGACAGTGAACAAAGTTGATGGGAAGAAAATAACACCTCTGAAATGTCGTGCTGGAAAAGAGTTTGAGGGATACCCTGGACTGTTAAGAAGACCAGTAAATGGGTCCTAGAGCAAATCAAGTCTGAACTCTTCCTAGAAGGCAAAATGACTAAACTGAGATTTTCATACTTTGATCATATCCTGAGAAAACATGACTGACTAGAAAAAGCAAGGATGCCTGCTAAGGTGGTAGGCAGTAGAAAAAAGAGGAAGACCACTTTACAGATGAATAAGTCATGGAAAATATGCCCTTGAATCTGTATGGCCTGAGCAGGACGATTGATGATAGGGTACCTTGAAGATCTCTCATTCATAGGATGCCATAAGTTGAAGCTGACTTGATGGCAGTTGACAACAACAACTATGTGATTCAAAGGAACCAATCCTCAGGATTCCTGAGCAATTCATTTGATTGCTTGTGCACTTGGGCCAGCCTCTCCCAAACCTTTTTCCTCCAGTTAAACCTACTTATTTTCAAAACAATTCCAATTCGATATATGCCCCAATGAAACATGGCTTATTATGATATTGTTCTTATAACAATACAGATTCAAGTTACAACCACATGTAAAAAGAAAAAGCTACTTACGAAAGACAAACTCTAAAAAGGGCTGGAGAGGGAATAACAACACAAAACTATCTATTTGGTAGCGTGGTCTGAAAGATACTCAGATGTGCTTTGGAGCATGGCAGGATTAAGCAGAAAAGTCTTTCTGTGGAGGTTATTTAAGACATTCTGAATTTCCACTCTAGTCTGGAAGTCTTCAGCATTCCATAATGGTTTAGCCAATAGTTCTTGGCCTGACCATAGGCCTATTGTTATACAACTTGAAGTGCCTTTATTGTTATTTGTGAAATTGTTGTGGTACGGGATTCTTTCAGCTACAGGCAGTTTTTGGTTCCCACAGATCTTAAAAAGCTGACCAATGCTGGAGCACAGGGGAAAATGCAGAAGGACCCAAGGAACTGATATTACCTGTGCTTCAGCTAGAATTGCCAGGTAAAAGACAGGACAGGCTGCCTGTGTCTTTAATAGCTGTGTAGAAGATAATTTCTGCAGGTATTGCCAAGTGGCCCCTCCCGAAACTGCAAACCCCAGGATTCCATAGGATGTTGAAAGTGGAACAATCGCACTATAACAGTCTAGTGCGGAAATGGCCCCAAACAATGCCTCCCAAAATTCCTTCTTCTGCGCAATTAAAGGTGCAGGGACCCAGTCCTGTATTTTACCTGGCAAACTTAATTTCAGCAAATCCCCAGGAATGACCATTTTTATCCACATCAAGCCACATTTTATGACCAAAATTAATTATGCAAATCTGTTCTTCTGGGGCCAGATTCTGTATAATTTAATCTTCCGCAGGTAACACATGGTGATACACAGAATGCTGATGTCCAACAGCCCTGCACCCATGTGAGATGAGGGTGCTTCCTTGGACACCTGTGATTTTGTGAGGTCTGCACTACCTGCTTTATTTCATACCTGCCTTCCTTGCAAGAATCACACTCAGCTTTGTCTCTGCTTTTCATCTAGCTCCAAGGAAGCTATCTATATATGAAACCAATGTCTCTGTTGTTGATAATGGATGGAACAAGTGTGAACAAATTGAAGTTTAGTCCAGACAAGACAGAGGTGCTCCTGTTTTAGGGCTTTTCCGCACTTTGGGGGGAAAACAGGGCAGTCTGTTACTCACCAGACTGGCACGTTCCCCCCGACGATCCACGCTGATCCGGAGCAGCGTGTGCCCGCGCTACACACTTTCCAGGGATGAAAATGGAGGCTTCTGTTTGGTGGAGGCTCCCCACTAACTGGAGAAGCTCGTCAGCCGGAAGCCCGCCCCCAGAAGATCTGTAGGCTCGCGCTGGTGCGAGCCTGCAGATCTACACATTAGCACAGCGACAGACTGGGCGCACTGGGCTATTGAAAGTCCTCTTTTAATCGGTCTTTCAATAGCATGGGGGACCACCAGTTCTGGTCGTTCCAGAGTGGGCTGAGTCTGGACGTACATTAAATAGTCCAGACCCAGTTCGCCCAAGTGCAAACGTCCTCGCTGGAGGACGCACTGCCCCATTTTAAAAATAAAATGCGGAAAAAGTCTTAGTCATATCTGGGAACAGGGATGCAATCTGTGCTAGATTGGATTACCCTCCTCTTAAAATATAATGTTCATAGTTTGGTCATATTCTTGGAATCAGTCTTGAGCCTGGTGGCCCAGGTATTGGTGGTGCCAAGAGTGTGTTTGCATTATTAAAACTAGGGTGCCAGCTGTGCCTATTTCTTGAAATGTCTGATCTGATCATGACAACACACACCTTGATTACATCCCATTCAAACTACTGTGATGTACTCTATATGGACGCCTTTGGGAACTGTTCAGAAATTCATCATGTCCAAAATTCTGTGGCTAGACTGCTGACCAGGGCTGGTTACAGGCATCATATTACTCTTTTGCTGAAACAGCTTCACTGGCTACTGGTTCATTTCTGGACACAATTTGAAATGCGGATTATTATCTATAAAACCCTATATAGCTTATTCTACGCTATCTGAAAGCCTGTATGTCTCTGTCTGAGCTTGCCCAAGTTTTACAGTCTTCAGGGGAGAGCTTTCTGTTTATCCTACTACTCTCCTAGGCTTGCCTGGTGTGGACATTTGAGACAGTTGCCATGAGTGGCTCCTCCTAGGCTATGGAATTACCTCCCAAGGGAAGCTTGGTTGGTCTCCTCTCTGCAGTATCTATGTTTGTATGTGCGGATTGTGTATTGTGTCTTCTGCTATGGGATTCAAAATGGTCTTATATAACAATTATTTCATGTGTTCTAAATATTTTGAAAGCAATGTTTTAATTGGATGATTTAATTTTGGATCATATATTGTTTTAGCCATTTTAATGTGTATACTAACATACTTATTTTAATGTACATACTTTTTTGGCTCCCACTTTGGGAATAAAATGGAATATAAATCAAATAAGCAAACAGGAAGAACTTTTTCTTGCTTTTCAAACAGTTGCATTTTTTGAGGCTACTGAGTTCAGCACCAGATAGCAGAGGTTATGCTTACAAGGTGCCATCCTGGGCTATACAGACAACACAGAACTACCTGCAGAGGACTAATTGCTCCTCCCTAGATTTCTGCATTCTTCAGAGTTTCCAGCACAGGCCACAAGATCTATAAAGCCCTGTGAAGGAATAGTTCAAAAGAGCAGCCCATGTGGCTATGTGCACATTCCATGCCAAGCAGGTGATTCCTGTTTGCTTCCAGCAGAACACTTAATCTGCCTGTCAATCATCTTCTTCCTCCTTATCCTCTGCATCTGGTCGGCATGCTCCTTTTCATGTGCGCACACACACATACACAGGGCTGGTTTCACAAGCGCAGGTGACATCCTGGAAAGTTGTCTTGCATCATTCGTGGTAGGCCCTGCCTTCTAAAAGAGAGATACGTGGAAGTGATTGTTTTCATTGCATTCTGGTTTACTTTAGCATTAATGCCTCTTAGGAAAGTAATCAGATATGGGGAACCTGGGTGCAATGTGAAGATGGAAGGAATGCACAGCCTCTGATACAGGTGGTAATACAGAGCAATCATGATCATTGCTAGCTTTGTCTTCCTTGATTCTTAAGTGCCTCACGTACACTTTCTGTCACCCATTACAGTTTCCTATTTTCTACTATAACAAGTTCCCCAACCCAGAATCTGGGACTTTGTTGATTTATTTGATGCATTTGTATAACACTATTTACCTGGAGCCCAGAGTGGCTTACCAATTAATAAGACTTGGACCATCTCTCGGCCTACTCTCAAGTTGATAATCTAAAAACACCTGACATTAAAAGAAACAGAGAAGGTGAGAGAAAAGGAGAACAATACATCTCAGGTACCATATCTAAATATGCCTCTTAGCATGGGAAAGCCACTGGCCAAGCAGGAGGGGGCACTTTCTCCCATAATTTCAAGATGAGCTGCCCACAATGCCTAGTCTGTGAATAATATTTTTTAATAAAGCAAATAATTTTATTTTTCAGTTCTTTTAACAATGAGCTCTAATGAATTGCTCAGTGTGGCAAAACAAATCTCACTGGACCTCCAAGAATTAGCTGTTGCACTCCTCCAAGGACATCATTTGTATCGACCTCCTGAAAACCCACAGAGGTCCCTGTAGATGCCTGCTGCAGTGCATTCAGCTAAAGGAAAATAGCTGGACACATCTCTGCTGATCCAGCAAGGCTTAGGCCATTTCTGCACTACACTGTTATAGTGCTATTATTCCACTTTCAACATCCTGTGCAATTCTGGGGTTTTTAGTTTACTGAGGCCAAAGAATTCTCTGGCTGAGAATTCTAAATGCCCCTGCCTAAACTGCAAAGCCCAGGATTCCATAGGATGTTGAACATGGAATAATAGCACTATAACAGTCTAGTGCGGAAATGGCCTTAGTTTCAATCCAGTGTCAGAAATTCCTTATTACTTCCTTTCTAACTATCTAATTAGAGAGGATTTGAACTCTGGTGTAGTGGTTTGAACATTGAACTACACCTCTGGAGACAGGGTTTGATTCCTCGCTCAGCCGTGGAAATGCACTTAGTGACCTTGGGCATGTCACATACTCCAGAAAACCCAGTGACAGCTTGACCTTAAGGTCTCCATAAGTCAGAAATGACTTGAAGGCACACATTGTCGTTGTCATTGTTGTCATCGTCATCGTCATCATCATCATCGTCATCATCAACAGCAGCAAACAACTGTCTAATTAACTGCTGAACAGGCATAACAAAGAATAGAATAAGAATCCACAACTAACATTCAAATCTTTATTTCCCATTTTGGGGCAGCACTTAGATTCTTATATGAACAAGCTACTGTGTTTATATTAATCTTCTCATCAAAAAAGTAATAAAATATTCATAATACATTCTAATAGTAATATAGTATGCGTGTTGCTAACAGATCACTCTGGGAACTTTTCCTATTTTTCTCCTTTTCTTTCCTTTCTTTCTTTCTTTCTTTCTTTCTTTCTTTCTTTCTTTCTTTCTTTCTTTCTTTCTTTCTTTCTTTCTTTCCTGTTTGAAAAGCCCTAAAAAAAACCCCAGTAACTTGGTCCAAAATCTCAAAAGTGTTTTACTAAAGAACATTTTGGAAATGACATGGAACAAATTGTTATTCATAATACTCCACTACTTTGTAGAAAGAACATTGCTGTGCTCTCATTAACCCCCCTTCCTCATGACTTTACTTTTAATGAGATACTTCCAGGTGAGCTTAGAAATATTGCAGCTGTCACATTAAATAAGGGGTGAGTTTAGCGTGGGTCCCACAAGGCTGTTTTTGTGGGCCTTCAGACTCCCCAGACTACTTTTTCAGACCAAAAAAAAAAAGATTAAGAGGGGGTGAATAGCCTCTCTTGGCATTTGGCTTTTAAATAGATTGCACCCCTCTCTGCTCTATTTATCATTTTTTGAATGCTAGTTTCTCAGAATCAAATACATGTTTTATTCTAATACATTTTTTACTGTTGGTGTGACACCTTCCCCCCAGGGTCAGAGGAAAACAAAATTGGCCCCTGTGACTTGGTGGCTGGAATTAAGAACAAGAGCTTCCCATTAACAGCACAGACATTTGCAGCCTCCAATTACCAGTGACTTTCCCATGTTCAACAAAGGAGCTCTGCAGTAGCCCTGACTTACAAAGCACAAAACTGGTGTTACAATATCCCTGAAACTTTGCCTCAGGGGAAGAGAGAGAGAGCGCGAGAGAGACCCAGTTTCCTTCACTAAGAAGGGATTAATTAAGGGCAGCTGCTTTGGTTGTAGGAAAGCACAGTTTCTGTTGTACTTCAGAGGAGAGAGAGAGGCCTGTGAGCAATAATATGAGAAAGGGAGAGTGTGTTGTCTTGTATATTTAAACTAGATGCCTGTATTTATGTGCCTTCAAGTCACCTATAGACTTACAGTGACTCAATTAATCCTTCATAGGGTTTTCTTAGGCAAGGAGTACTCAGAGGTGGTTTTGCCTGTTCCTTCCTCTGAAATACAGCTTGCTGTATCAGATATCTGTTGGTGGTCTCCCTTTCATGTACTAACCAAGGCTGACCCTGCTTAGCTTCCAAGATCAGTCAAGATCTGGTGCCTTTAGGGTATTTAGGCAATATTTAAACTAAGGCTTATTAGAACTCATGTCCACTAAACCCAAGGAACTTTTTGCATGGAGTGTTCTAAATTGCCCGGCCCTGGGCTACTGTTGTGTTCATGTAGATCTCTTCTCCCATGTTATGGTCCCAATGAAAATTGCCATCATTACTCTCCCCCAATAGCTGCTATTTGAACTGTGTCATGAGAGGAAAAGTCCAGTTGCTCTAGGCATGTGGCAGCTCCACTCAGGCTGCCGCTATTTCTGCCTGTTTCCACTGGGAATAATTTCCATTGGCAATAATCTTGTGGTTTACTGGTGAAGATTTTTGCTGTAGTTATCTAAATTCTGTGGTC
Organism: Ctenosaura bakeri; assembly: GCA_948474755.1. Classification (NCBI taxonomy): domain Eukaryota; kingdom Metazoa; phylum Chordata; class Lepidosauria; order Squamata; family Iguanidae; genus Ctenosaura; species Ctenosaura bakeri. The sequence continues at coordinate 75,547 of CAOLHI010002366.1, read as the reverse complement.
TGCACACTACACTTCTGCTCAGGGCAATGCAGTAGGGGCTGGTTGAGAAGCTAGGAAAGCTGGCCAACGTATCTGGCAAGCTGGATATTGTGGGATTACTTAGATTTATACAAGATAGATTGAGTGAGAAGTCAACAAGACAGCTAAGCAATGTTCCTTATCCAGAGGTAGAGTTCTATCAGATTGTTTCTTCCCAAAAGTTTTATCTTCCAGTCTAGAAGGCCATAATGATCCTAGACATATGTAGACAGTTTACATTTGAGAGAACAAAATTCTGCACATGTTCACAAGTATTATCTTCTCTATTATTGTTCCTGAGAGCTGGTATGTTATAATCAGGCCTGGAAACCCATTAACTGACCTTGTGAAAGTCACACTCTCTCAGCCTTAAAAGAAGGCAGCAGCAAACCTCCCCTGAGTGATTCTTGCTGAGAAAAAAATCAGGATACATTTGCCTTTAAGGTTGCTATAAGTTGGAGTCAGAATGCAGACACAAGCAACAACAATGAATGTTCCACCTGTTCCAGGTCAAAGCTCTGGCATTGATTTTTAATGTAATTTAATTTCTTTTGGAAATTTATATTGTGTTCTTCAATTAAAAATAGTGCTCAGGGTAGCTAGTAGTAAAATACAGATGAAAACATGAAGTGATAACCTTTTTTAAAAGCTTAAGCAAATAAAATTGCATTCAAGAAAACAAATTAAAACACATATGAAAGACAGGAGAACATCTACCAGATCAACCATCATAAGCAGTAAATCAGTAGGCATCTAAAGCCTATCTATATAAAAACATCTGCTTGTCAGTGGAAGGAACAACAACAGAGATGGATCTACCCTCCCTTCTCCTGGCAGGGAGTTCCAGACTGGAGAGGAGCCAACAAAAAATTATCTTTCACATTCCTGCCAAATATGCCTCTCCAGTGTTGGACCAGGATTCCAGGAGACCAGGGTTTGAGTCCTTGCTCAACATGGGAAATCCCATGAGTGACCTTGGACAACTCACTCTCACTTTGCCTCAGAGGAAAGCAGTGGCAAACCTCTTCTAAATGAATCCAGTAAATCCAAAAAAATCCTATGATGAGGTGACATAAGTCAAAATAATGACAGTGCTAAAGATATTTAAGAAGACAATAGAGAATGGAACATTTTATGTCTAAGCAAAGATAAGAACAGGTTGCTTACCTGTAACTGTGGTTCTTCGAGTGGTCATCTGTGCCATCATACACTAGGAGCTTTAGCGCCTGCGCGGTAGCGTTCGGAAACTTCTAGAGCTTGTTCGCTTGGCGGGAACCCCTCCCCCACGCCGGTACTGCGCATGCTCCTCCCGCCGAGCAACGGTCTCTCCTCAGTTCTGTCGTCCGCCGTAGAACCTACAGGGACCTGAGAAAGAGGGGAGGAAGGGCGGGTGTGTATGATGGCACAGATGACCACTCGAAGAACCACAGTTACAGGTAAGCAACCTGTTCTTCTTCTTCGTGGTCTCTGTGCCTTCATACACTAGGAGACTGTGTAGCTTACCGGTCGGACGGCGGGTCAGGTCCTACAGCACGGAAGCCAACACCTCACGTCCAAACCGGGCATCTCTGCGCGACCGGCAGTCGAGCCTGTAGTGGCGCACGAAGGTCGATGGTTGGGACCAGGTCGCCACACGGCAGAGTTCATGCAGGTCAACTCCTCGCAGGAGGGCCGCAGAAGTAGCCACCGCTCTGGTGGAGTGGGCTCGAAGCAGGACTGGCGGAGGCTTCCTCGCGAGTTCATACGCCAGTTGAATAGTCCTCACCACCCACTTGGAGAAGCGCTGGGTGGACACTTTTAGGCCCCTCCGACGTCGCCCATAGCAAACAAAGAGATGCGGCGTCTGTCGGAAGGAAGCAGTCCTGTCCTTGTAGAAAGCCAATGCCCGACGCACGTCCAGGGAGTGGAGGGACCGCTCCAACGGTGTCGTCGGGTTCGGGAAGAAGGCAGGCAGGATGATGTCCTGGTTGAGATGGAAACTGGACACCACCTTTGGCAGGAACGAGATGTCAGGTCTCAGGACCACCTTGTCCCTGTGGAAGACCATGAAGGGCTCATCGGAACGAAGAGCTGTGATCTCACCCGCTCGCCTCGCTGAGGTCACCGCTACCAGGAAGGCAGTTTTCATTGTCAGGAGCCTGTCATCCGAGGTCGCCATCGGCTCGAAGGGCGGCTTCGTCAGCTGCGAGAGCACCAGCGAGAGGGACCACGGCGGTAGCGGCGGCGATACCGGCGGGTAGAGATGATGAAGTCCTTTCAGGAACCGCTTAACGGTATCGTTCCTGAAGAAGGCCGAGGCAGCAGATCGTGGCGGTTGGTATGCCACGATCGCGGAGAGATACACCTTCAGGGATGGAAACGCCAGGCCCTGTTGCCGGAGGTGCAGGAGGAAGTGCAGGACGGTCGAGAGCCCCGCGGGCGATACCGGCTCACTCCTCTCGTTAGCGAAGGTCAGGAAGCGTCGCCACTTGTATTGATAGTTGCGACGGGTGGATTCCTTCCTGGCCGCGACGAGGATGGTACCGAGCACGGGATCGTCTAGTGCGATATCCTCCAGGCATGGAGGGCCAGGCGTGGCAGGTCCGGATGGAGGACTCGGCCGCCGGAGTGGGAGAGCAGGTCCGGTGTCGGTGGCAACCGGAGCAGGTCGTCTCGCGCGGCTTGTAGCAGGGGTGCGAACCAATGTTGCCTCGGCCAGTACGGGGCTACCAGGATCGCGTCGGCTCGGTCGGCGAGGATCTTCGATATCGTCCGGCCGAGCAGCGGGAACGGCGGGAACGCGTAGAGGAGTTCCCCGGTCCACGGAAACTGGAAAGCGTCCCCGATGGAGGCACGATCGTGGCCCGCTCTGGAACAGAATCGGCGACACTTCGCGTTTTCCCTGGTCGCGAAGAGGTCGATCGATGGTTCGCCCCAGCGGTCCCGAATCAGTCTGAACGCCTCTCCGGAGAGAGACCATTCGTGATGGGATGAGGTGTCCCTGCTGAGGGCGTCTGCCGTGGTGTTCTCCTGCCCGGCCAGGTGAACCGCCACGGGATGCGTGTGCAGGCGAATGCACCATTCCCACAGGCCGAGCGCGATGTCGAGCAGGGTCGTGGAATGAGTCCCACCTTGTCTGTTGACGTAGCAGACGGCGGTGGTGTTGTCCGTCAGAATCAGGACCGTGCGCCCCGCCACGGCATGGCGGAACGCCCGTAGGGCTTTCCAGACGGCAAGCAGCTCCAACGCGTTGATATGGAGAGCGGTCTCGTCGTCGGTCCATCTGTCGCGGACTCTGAGATCGCCGCAGTGGGCACCCCATCCATACAGGGAGGCGTCGGTCGTTACCGTCACCTTCGGTGTCGGCTGTTGGAAAGGCATCCCCGACATGAGATTGCGTCGCGACTGCCACCATCGGAGGGATGAGCGGACGTCTCCCGGCAGCTGCAGTCGGAGTGTCTGTTCGTCTCGCAGGGGGTCGAATATGCGGACGAACCAGTGTTGAAGAGGTCTTGCTCTCAGCCTGGCGAGATATGTCACAGCGGTCGTCGCAGCCATGTAGCCCAAGAGCTGCTGGACGCTTCTCGCAGATAACGTCGGGGCCGTACGAGCGTGAGCGGCGGCCCGGATCAAAGTTTGTGCTCGAGACTCTGGTAGGTACGCCCTGGCGGAGGTCGAGTCGAGCGTCGCCCCGATGAAGTCCAAGATCCTCGCCGGCTCGAGGTGGGACTTCTTCGGATTCACTCGTAGACCAAGGCGGGTCAGGAGTGACAACGTCATGTGGACGTCGTGGTAAAGTCTCTGTTTGCAGGACGCCACCAACAGCCAATCGTCGAGGTAGGGGAAGACGGAAGCGCCCTTCGTCCGCAGGTAGGATACCACCGGGGCCATGCACTTGGTGAAGACCCTTGGGGCAGTCGAGAGTCCGAACGGCAGCACCTTGTACTGGTAACAGGTGTCGTCGACTGCGAAGCGGAGGTACCGTCTGTGCTGCGGGCGAATGGCGATATGGAAGTATGCGTCTCGGAGATCGATGGAGGCGAACCAGTCCCCTCGATGTAGGAAGGGTAGGATCGACGGTATCGTGACCATCTTGAACCTTTTGGGGCGGATGTAGTAGTTCACCCCTCTGAGGTCTAGGATCGGCCTGAGGGTACCGTCGGCTTTCGGTACCGTGAAGTACCTGGAGAAGAAGCCGGTGGTCTTGGCCTCTTGCGGGAGCCGCTCGATCGCCCCTTTCTGGAGGAGGGATTGGATCTCTTCCAGGAGGGCCGGACTCGACGGCGTGGAGTAATAAACGCCGCGAGGAGGAATATCGAGAAACTCGATGGCGTAGCCAAGACGGACGATGGAAAGCACCCAAGAGTCCGTAGTGACATACTGCCACTCCGCTAGGTGTCGAGCGAGGGTCGGTCGGTCTCCGAGCGCTGATGGTAGGCTGAAGAGTGGGTATTGGCGGGTCCTGCCAGGCACGTCAAAACCGAGACTTTGTCTCGGAGGAGGACTTCTTCGACGAAGGCGGGCGCCGCCTAATCGTGCGTCTGGCCGATGAGCCGGAGGACGGTCTCGACTGTCCAGACTGGGCCAAACGCTGGAACGACGAGGTGGAAGATCGTCGCCAGGATGGTCGGAAGGTGGAGGCCCTGCGGGTCTGCGTGGCCGGCTGCAGCCCGATCTTTTTTGCGGTCAGTCTCGCCTTGACGAGATTGTCCAAAGCTTCGTCTGTGGACGAATTGAATAGGCCTTCACCGTCGAAGGGGAGATCTTCAATCCTCCTTCTGGTGTCCTCCTGGATGTCGGCCGGTCGAAGCCAAGCATGGCGGCGGAGGCCGACGGATCCCGCCATGACCCGGGAGGCGATCTCCACTGCGTGCCGGGAGGAGGCCATCTGGTGCCGAGCGATGGAGATAGCCTCATTGAAGATCACGGAGGAGGCTTGGCGGATGTCCTCCGGTACCGCTTCCATCGCTGGTTGCAGGCGATCGAGCACCTTCTTCAGGTATGCCGCGAGGCAAGCCTGAGTGTTGGACAGCCTGATCTGCAAGGAGGCAGCCGAATAGAACCTCCTTGCGTAGGCGTCCAATTTCTCCCTCTTTGTCCGGCGGGGTGGTGTGTTGCCTGCCGGAGCCTTTCGTCTGCGCGGACTCGACGACCACAGAGTTCGGTGCAGGGTGATTAAATAGATAACCGGCGTTATCCTTCTGCACCCTGTAGAGGTGTTCTAACCGCTGCGGTATCGGCTGAGCCGAGGCCGGTCTATCCCAGGCGGCCTTCACCAGTCTGGATACCCGGGGCAGGAGAGGCAGCGGGGCCGTGGAAGGTCGCTTCTCCTCGAAAACGGAGAAGGCTGGATCGTCATCCTCCGGCTCCGCCTCGGCGATCTTAAGGCCGAGGGTAGTGGCCATGCGGAGCAGCATCGCAGAGAACTGGTGGACGTCCTCTGGAGCAGAATCTGGGATCGGGTCCCCGAATCCCAACGGAGGAGACTCCTGGGAGGCCGCCTCAGACACCTCAGACTCCGCACTCGAGTCGTACGACTCCGAGCTCGGTGAGTCCTCTCGCCGCTCGCTCTCCGGCTCCTTCGTAGTCGCCGCAGGTGTTGCCTTCCTAGGCTTCTCCGCAGCCGGGGCGGTGGTAGCAGCAGCGTCCCGCTTGGGATGGCTGACCACGGACTTCACCCTCTTGGTGGTGACCGGGGTAGTCTGGCAGGCTGACGTCGTCGTAGCCCGCTCAGTCACCACCGACTCCGTAGGGCGCGTCGCCGTCGCCGTGACCCTAGGAGGTGGCGATATCGCCCGATACCGTGGTGAAGGCTCCCTCGCCCTATGATATCGAGGGAGGGAGAGCGGCTGAAGGAGCGGCGGTCCAACGGAGATCGGCTTCGGCGTCGACGGTACCGAGCCTCGTCCCCTCTAGGCGAGCGCGATTCGCGCTGTCGACGAGGTGACCGGGACCTCCGGAAGGTCTCCCAGCGACTCGGGCCACGATGGTACCGATCCCGGTACGATGGCGAATGGGACCGATAGGAGGCCGGGCGCTCTCTCCACTCAGATTCCCTCGCGTACCTGGCCACGTAGGACGCCGAGGTGTATCTGGAGGCAGACGAGCGAGGTTGTTCCTCTCTTGTCTCCCTCGGAGGCGGCGAGGCCACCGGACGCTCGGAAGAGCGGGACCGGGACCTGAAGGAGGTCGAACGCCGCTCCGGAGAAGCAGAGGGCTCTCTCTGCTGCAGGTCGGCCGACCTGCGACGGCTAAGAGGGCGGTGGCGCTCCTCCACCAGGGTTGGAGGGTCTGCCACAGGCGAGTCCGGGCGCTGTTGGGGAACGTCCTCGATCTCATCCTCCGAGAGGTCGACGGACTCGCCTCGCCCTTTGGAAGGCTGCTGAGTAGGAGGAGGAGTAGGAGGTTGAGCGTCCCCAGCCGGGGAGCGCTTCTTTTCCTTCTTCTTCTTCTTCTTCTCCTTCTCCTTGCCCTTGCCTCCGTCCGGAGCAGGGCGCTTTTTTGCAGGCGTCTCCGTAAGGGGAGCCTCAGCCTTCCTCGCCGTCGAGGATCCTTTAGCTGACTTGGCAGCCGCCGACAGCTTCGGGATCCTCGGTAACGCCGAGATCGGCGTTTTCGCCGGTACCGAGCCCGATACCGACGAGGTGGACGGAACGGCAGCCGCCGATACCGTCGATGGCGTGGTCGTCTTCTTGTCGGCCATCTTGGAAGTGGAGGTCTCGTCTATCGCCCGCAGAGACTGCTCCCAACAAAAAGACTTGAGTCTCGCGGAGCGGTTGCGAAGAGTTTGGGGAGTAAAATCCCTACAAATTTGGCAAGTCCGGATATTGTGGGACTCGCCCAAACAGAAGAGACACTCCTTATGGCCGTCGTTGAGGGCAACCTTGCGGCCGCAGGACACGCACTTCTTAAAGAGCGCGGACATAAGACGAAGAAACGCCAAACTCCGAAATCCAAAAAAGACGAAAAACCGAAGGGGGAGTCCGAAAGAGAGGTCAAAGACAGTCCGAAAGTCCGTAAAACCGTGAAAAAACAGCAAGCCAAGCACGACGTGAGAGGAACAAACTAAAGAACCTTCCGTACGCGGCGGCGGACGAGAAAGAACTGAGGAGAGACCGTTGCTCGGCGGGAGGAGCATGCGCAGTACCGGCATGGGGGAGGGGTTCCCGCCAAGCGAACAAGCTCTAGAAGTTTCCGAACGCTACCGCGCAGGCGCTAAAGCTCCTAGTGTATGAAGGCACAGAGACCACGAAGAAGAACTAGCTATTACATATCATATTCTCCCCCTACAACACATTTGTAGAAATGTCTTGTCTACCGAGGCAGCAGTCCATGTATCTGAAGAAGTAGCCTGTGATCCTTGGAAGTTAATGTCAAAATAAATTGCTTAGTTTAAGGTACTGTATGGCTCAGTTTTATACTGAAAAACAACAATGCTTTCCCTCTGAAAAGGGAGTCTCATCCTCTCTCTCTCTCACTGCTCAACAATCAGAGTGTAGCGTTCCAAATGTTCAAAGGTGGCCCTAGGTAGTGTACCACGGTCCAAAGGATAACATATCATGACTAAGACTACTGTTACTGCAGTTTAGGCCTCCTTGGAGATACCCCTAAGATATCATTTTGATATCAATAATTTGGCTCTCTTCCACCACACCTCTCCATGTGTTTGTGAGGCCCCCTGACAAGTACAGAACTAGGCTCGGCCACTAATCGCTGGACATCCCATTCTCCACCCAAGCAGGCCAGAAATAGCCGGATCACCGCTTTAGGAGACCTCTCTGCAAACACCCTCATTATGTATGCACGCTGTTTACAAAGGACTCCCTGCCCTGAGCAGTAACTTGGCAAGCTGAATACTTAAATGCCAAGCACTCTGCGTTTGCATACTGGCTAACTCTTTGTTGATTCGGACTTAACTCAATCATGCTAAATTTTGACCTTTCTAAAGCTTTGTTCCATGCCCGAAATGCATTGCTTTCCCCAAGTAAGGCATAGCCTGCAGTTACATTTCTCCCTATAAAAACCCCTGATTCCGAGACCTTCCTCAGATCGCTCCCAAGTTCCAGACCGCCTTGCTGCCACTTTGCTTGGTGAGCTTCCCCTCAGCTCCACGTGCTGAGACATATCAAACCCAGCATCATTCTCTATCTTCTTTCCGGGCTTCAGGAACAGGTTTCGTATCACCCAAATCAACTATCCCTCTGAAAATCCCGCTATCATACTCACACCTTTATTTTCCTTAGTTATCTGTGTGCATGTGTTGCTTACATTGTGTCCCTGTATTTAATAAAGATCATTCACTATTTCCAACATGGTTTGCTTCTTGACTTGGCCTGACCCCGTAAACATTGGGTTACAAGATCCTGCTGCGTTACCCTGCCTCTCGTACTCTTGACTAATTTCCCCATCTTGTGTAATTGTAAGGTAAATTAGGTGTCCCTCCTGGGACCCCCAGTAAACAGGGTAACACTACACTCAGATTGAGCAAAGTTTATGCATACTGCAAAATGCCTCTCTTCCTGGAACTTCTGAGGAGGCTTCCTGGGTGTGGATTTTCCTCAGCCCAACCGAGAAGGCAACTATTGGCAGCACGCAAAATTGCTGCCAGTCAAGCCTCCACCCAGGAATAATAACCACTTGTCGCTGCATTCCTACATCTTGCAACCTCCCTCAACTTTCTTCCATCTCTTGACAAACAAGAGGAGCGTGACTCCCTCACACTCGTGGCCATCCTTGCCTCAGCACCTTCCTAGCAATTATTTTCAACTAATTAAGTCTCCACCTTGATACAGATGCCCTTCTGTAAATGTGGCCATAAACCAAGGAGTACGAAAGTCTGGCTGGGAGGTTAGCAAACATTTGAAATTCAGTCAGTTTTTGATATAGCATAATGTTTATTTGCTGTGATTTTGGATAAGTTCGGAAACTGAGGCAGGGAGACAGTATGGGCAGCAGTAAGGGCTAGAAAAAGAAAATTGTTCGGTTACAACAGGGATGTCAAACTCAATTTCATTTTGGGCCGCATCAGTGTTAGGGTTGCCCTCAAACAGCCGACTGTATCTATAAGACTATATGCATGCATCTACTCTTTTATCATATCAAATAATTGCCTCTGCATTTTAAATTGCCTTCTCTCTGCATCAACTTTTCTTTTCTTGGACATTTTGGGGCTATTTGATCATAGTTAATGATTGCTATACCCATCATCCTTAGCAAGCAGTAAAGTAAAGTGACATGGAATTTGTCAATACATCCAAAGTGTTCCACTTTCTGTTCCCCAGCCCCTCTCTGAGCCTCTTTCTGCCCCGCAGCCACAGCGGCAGCAGAAGTATGAGGGCCACATGAAATGGCCTGGAGGGCTGGATTTGCCCTACAGGCTTTGTGTTTGATACATGTGGCTTACAACTTCCAGAATCCCCCAACCAACATGACCACCATGTTCTCCCCCAAACGATTTTTGCTATGAGAATCAAATGGATTTTCCATCCCCTCTCTCATGGGGTACCCTACCCAAAGCTAATTACATGAAAGAGAAACACTTCTCTTTGGCATTAAAAGTACAACAACCAAAACTAATAATTTTTGACTTTTCATTAGAGCAATCTTCTGTTAGGCTGGCTGTGAATGGCAGCTATAAATTCCACCCGGAGGACAATTTGGAAGAAGATCAGCTGTTCAGAGCCTGGACTGGGCCCAGTTCGGTTGGCCGGATGAATCAACAAGGGAAGAGGATAAGGGAGGTCTGTTGTGCTTCTGGACTTTGGAGAAAAATCTGGCTCAGCACTAGTAAAAGATTATAAATACTCTCTGTTTCCTGTCCCTTTTTGCACATTGGAAAGACAACCATTTCCTGTGCATGCCCTTCCAGGCTTGGGTTAGGTGGAAGCCGTCTGCCATAGACAGCTAAGCCTTGCCCTCAGAAATGTGTTTTACATGCTGTGGTTGCCGCACCTGCCGCTCATATCAGGGTTCAAGTTTCAACCACATACACCCGCCCTGAGAGTAGTTGGGAGTATAACAGAAGAGTAGAAGCCTTCCTGGAAATTACCACCTCCTCAACAGGAAGCCCTGCTCTTCTTGCCAATCCAAGATAGTGATTGTGTGTGGGCTGCTTGCTTTTCTTACAAAGTGAAGTGCTCTCTCATGTTACTTCAAATTTCACTGGTAGTTTTTAGATCCTTGGGCTAGATACTGTAAAAAGTTGGGTATCATTGCTCTTGCCATGGGGGTGGGGTGGAGAGAGAAAACTGTTTCTACATTTGTCAGCTTTTCTCTCTCCCTCCCACATCCTGATCAGAGCAGCGACAAGTTCTCTTTCACAGAGCGCAGTCTTCTGTTTGAAAGGTTGCTCAAAAAACTGTTCTGTTTGTGAGCAGGTACTCTATCTGAAAGGGAAGCCAAGTCCAAATCTGTGGATGGGTGCCATTGAGGGATGGGACGAATCCAGAATTTTCTGGATCTGAATCCCTGGAAGGTTCTGGGAATCAAGGGTTTAAAAAGCAAGGGAAAGAAGGATAATCTTGGGCAAGACACACTCTCTCAGCCTTAGCAAAAGCCTAGGCAAAAGCAAACCTCCCCCTGAAGAAATCTGGCCAGGACAATTGTCATAGTTTTGCCTCAGGGTCTCCCCAGATTGAAAATGACACGAAGCCCTTTCTACACAGGCAGGAAAATATGGATTAATCCCACATTTTCCTGCCTGTGTAAACAGGGCCACATATTACAGTACAGAAATAATCCAGGTCAAAACTAGCTTTTCTTTGCATAGCTCCTTCTGGCATCCTGGGGTTTGTAGTTTGATGATGCGCCAGCACACTTTGGCAGAGAAGGCTGTGACACCTTGTAAAACTACAAACCCCAGAATTGTGTCTGAAAGAGCTTTGCAAGGGAGCGGTGCAAAGAAATGTTCAGCTGTCCTTGAAATCTCAAGAAGACTGTACCTTCCAGTCAAGTCTCAAGTCCTGCAACAAGGAAGGCACTTAAAACACACAAACAAACAGCCTCTATTCCAATCTCAGTTCTGCACCCTGCAGTCTCAGGAGTCAAGTCTCAAGTCCTGCAACAAAGAAAGCGCTTAAACACACACACGCGCGCATGCGCGCACCTCTAGTCAAGTCAGTTCTCTACCCTCAAGTCCTACAAGGGACACTCAAGTCAAATCTCTAGGCTTATCTCAACAACTCCCAAACCCTACCCTCCACTCTCAAATAAAAAAATAATACAGATTAATGCATGCTCAATAAATTATTCTGGAGACAGCTATTGTTCACCTTGTTTGTTGTAGGCAACACACACTCTTTATTTTTATATTATTATTATTATTATTATTATTATTATTATTATTATTATTATTATTATTATTTATTTGTATCCCGCCTCTCCATATGGATCGAGGCGGTGAACAACTTACAAATAGCATGTATTTTGATACATTTCTATACATGCCCCCAACAAGCTGGGTATTCATTTTACCGACCTGCAAAAGGATGGAAGGCTGAGCCAACCTTGGAGCCCAGCAGGATCGAACTCCTCCTATAGAATCAGCTAGAGTAGAATCCCATTCTTTCCCAGCTCAGGTTTTTTGGCATTCATTGTTTACCACAAGACATGCTGCTGCAACACAAGACCAAAAGTCTGTGTTTCTCCAGTTCTCCTTTGCAACCTTTCCAATGGCAATGCTGCTTATAAACTTGCAGCTAGACAGAGGAAAAAGAGGAAAAGGGGTTGAGAAGCATAAAAAGACTTTCTAAAAAGGAGCTTCAAAATGGGTTAACTTAAGTATTCATGTATTCAAGACACAGAAATGAAGAGAGGAAGTGGCATCATGACAATCTTAGTCTCAGAATTGATCTAAGAAAGCTGGTGAAGGGGAAAGTATGGCTGGCATGGCTTGCATGGAACCCCTGAACCCCTTTCTGCAGTCTTTGGAATCTCCTGGGACATTCCCACAAGCTCCTAGACCCCCACACAAACTCAGTTTTGCTCCACTGTCCCTCACCTCCCAATCCCTATCCCAAAATTACCTTGCAGAGGGAGGCAGCAGCAGGGAGAGGCAGCACTAGGGGCACAGGCAGCAGGAGGGAGAAATGGCAGCCTCCAGGGTGTGCGAGGCTTTATGCCAGTCTGCCGGCCAATCACCCGTGCCCACATTGGATGGGGAAACATGTGACGAGCAGGATCCCACTCTGGTCCCAAGTTTTCAGGTGTCCTGGTCTCCCAAGTTTTCAGGCGTCCCGGTCTCCAACAAATTGTTTTGAGTGGTGGATTCGAAAGATTCCATTTGCCTATTTTGGCACAGGGATTCAGATTCCCAGATCTTGAATCCCTGCCAAAGATTTGAGGATTCAGTTGACCCATCCTTAGTGCCATTATAGTGCCATCCCCCCATGGTTAGTGCCTAAGCAGCAAACTGAGCAGGCACATGGGTTACCTAAACGTGTCCCTGCTCCACAATTATATGGAATCCAGGGATTTGTATTTTCATGAAATACTTAGGATTTTGTACCAAAGACCTCTAATGTTATAGTTCAGTGGAGAACACCACAGAATTCTAGGTCGCTCAACAAACTACAAATCCTAGGATTCCATAGAATGGAACCACGACAGTCAAAACTAGTATTAAACTGCTATAATTGTCTAATGTGGATCTCCCCTTGGCTCACATTTTCCCTGTATGAATGAAATATATTGTAATTCTCTTTGAATTAAAAAAAATCATTTATAATTTTACATTTGTACTTCTAAATTGGCATATGCATTTTTATGCAGAAATGCCCTCTTTTGTTGGGATGCTTAAGTATCCTCTCTATTACTAACAGTAGCCATGTTATTTATATTCTTACTCCGTCCTGAACATTTTCCAAACCAAGTTATGTGGCTAGCATCTTCGTTTGTTTTCTTCTCCAAAGCCCCTTCTCCCATTTTTCAGAGCTTCTGTCCCAATGATAGGACAATCATATGAGTCTTAAGTGATTTAATAGTCTCCCATTTGGTTCATGTGATAGTGTGCATTTTTTCAGTGTGGTTTGTACTAAAAACATATGAACCAAGACAAATTTTCTCTCCATGGCCTGCTTGTACATCTACCAGAACCAAGTGGAGGGAGGCTACAATATACTGAGTTGAACTGGGAGATCCAGGTCCTGATCCCCTCTTAGACAATTATGTGGATGTCTTTGAACTTCTACTTCTCAAAATCCAACCTAAGACAAAGCATCATAAATAAAGTGAGGATAGTCATGCATGGCACCATGAGCTCTTAGGAAGAAAATTGGGCTATAGAAATAACGAACAAATATCAAGATACAGCAGACCCACGACATAACTATTTGGGGGGAAATGTGTTGTATTGTTCTTCTATAGCCCCTCCCCTCCATTCCAATTGCCACTGCTCTGGCTGCAGAGGGAAAGAAGAGGAAGCAGGCAGAGTTCTATCATGCCTAGGCCCGAAAGTGTATGAAAGGCCTCCCTGCATCTCAGTTGCTACTGCCCTGGCCTTAGAGGGGGGAAAGGAGAGGCAGTTAACTGCTGGACTTAATCTCCTCCCACACTGCTATTCCCTTTTGTGTCATGTCTCAATTAGATTGTAAGTTTGAATGCAGGGATCTGTTTTGCTGTTCTTTTACTTGTAAAGCATCATGTACAGTGATGGCACTATATAAATGATAATTATAATAATAATGTTACCATGTTTCACATAAGTATTTTTAATTCTTGAGAGGGAAGATGGAAACATACCTGTACATGAGATAAGTTCTAACATTGCTATAGGTTCAAATAGCTGTTTGTTTAAACTATCGCTGAACAACAGCAGGATTCACAACATGTGCATGCCCAGGATAGTTGCTTTTCCCTCATCTTCATGACAACTAGCATCTTTCTTCCACACTAGATCTTTCTACAACTTATACCTGGCTTTTGTCAGCAAGCTGGTAGAACTGTGGTTTGGCTGTATTTCTTCAAACTGCCTGGAACGGAGGGGAGACTCCTGTGACTGAATGTGCCTCCTTCCTTGTAGATTCTACAGTGTAGAAGTTTAGCTGATCATGGTGATTTTCCCTATCCTACTGGCTTTCTGGGTGCCACTGATGGAAAGTTTCTGCATTTGAAGTTGATAGAATTATATATGGAGAAGTCATTCATTTCAAGATTTTTCCCTGCAGCTTTATACAAACCAGTCAGAACAGGGGGAGCAGGACTGCTTGTGATCCTCAAGTTGTTAGATTACAAGTCTCGTCACCTCCAGCCACTTGCTATGCTGGCTGGAGGTGACGGGAATTCAACCATGTCTGGAAGACCATTGATTCTCCACCCATGAGAAACTGGTTTGTAATTTCATCTCTAGCTGGAGAGAATTGGGCCTTTAGCAAAGTTTCTACTGGAAGCAACTTGACTTGTAGGACAAAATTGGCTTTTGCCAACACAGTAGAAACTGTTTAGTATCTCCCTTTCCATCACTAGTTTGATAAGAAAAGGAAAGCAGGTGGAGCTAGAGACAAAGGCATCTGCTTTAAGATCAGCCCAGGCCAAGAGCTTGATTAAAAGGAAACTGCTTTACAGAGTCTATCTTCTCTCCATACAGCTGGAGTGAACATTTGTGGAAGTCAGGAAACAAGGAGCAGCTTACTTTCATCCATGTGTTTCATGCCAGAGTTCACACACTCTAGTTATGCAGAGAGCATAAAGGAGCATGCACAAAATGTACTCAACTTTGTTGTTGTGTGCCTTCAGGTTGTTTCCAATTTATGGCCCTCCTAAGACAACCCTATCAGGTTTGTTCAGAGGGGGGTTGCCTTTGCCTTCCTCTGAGACTGAGAGAATGTGACTTGCCCCAGGCCACCCAGGAGGTTCCCGTGACCAAATGGGGATTTGAACTGGGGTCTCCAGATTTGTCACACTGGCTCCCAACTTGTTGTTGTGTGTCTTTGCTTCCAACATGTGGCAATCCCAAGGTAAACCCACCATGGAATTTTCTGAGACTGAGAATGTGTAACACATTCAGGGTCACCCACTGAGTTTCCACAGCTGAACAGGAAATTGAATCTTGGTCTTCAGGGTTGTAGCCCAGGGTTGTAGCCCAATGCTCAAACCCCTAAACCACTTACCAATGACTAATTACTGCCCTTCCCCACTCCCTTCACCAAGGATCACAGGAACTCCTCCAACAACAGAAACTCTGACTGCCAGTTACTTTTAAACCACAGTTATCTCCAATTTTAGAAATTAAGAGTGAGATTTGGCATCCTTTATATATATCTGACTACAAATCCCATCATTCCCAGCCAACATGGTGCAGAGATGAGGGGAGCAGTAGACCAACAACACCTTGGGCGAGCGGAGGCACAATTTCTCCCAGCATGGTGGTCTTGGGTTGGCATGACAGGAATTGTAGTCATACACATCTGAAGGGCACCAGCTTGCAGGAGACTGAACTAGTGAAAATAGAGTAACACTCTCTCTCTCTCCCTCTCTCCCCCCTGTAGTTTGCCAGGTGACCAGGCTTACTTCTCAAATACATTTTCAAAGCTGAGTCTCATTCCCTAGTATTCCATGTATAACAGGGCTGGGAAACTTGAGGCACTCAAGATGTACCTGGACAACAGTTCCCATTAGCCTCAACCAACATGGTCAACAGTCAGAGATGAGGAGAGTCATAGTTCAGCAACATCTGGAAGGCCATAGGTTTCCGTCATGTAAATTAAAGCAAGTAAAGGCTGTGCCCATGAATTGAACCAGTCGTCTACAAAAGACTGAGCATCTGTACAACAATAAAAAAGATAAATGAGTCAGTGCAACTAATCCTGGGAGTGGTGCAGCAGCGTGAAAGGACGGCAGATTTGGAAAGTCCTTATATAACAGTTCCATGGGGAGATTTAAACCCGATGCCCTCAATTCTCTTACATAAAAGGAGGCATTAGTGCCCAGGCACGCTCCCAGAATGGAGAGCAACAGCTTGTCCTCTGTAACCTCCATTTGGCAAAGCTGATCACAGCCACACAAGGCCACTGCCAGGCCAGGCAAACCCCTGAAACAACCACTATCTGAAGCCAACCTTTTCTCTGAAGTACCTGTTCACCCAACTACAGGGAACATATGCTAGGAAGGAGGACTACCAGTACTGTGTCAGGACATTTCTTTGAGACAGACCTCAGCAGCCTTGGGAACATGTGAAGAAATAAAAAGCACATGAACCTGGGCAGAGGCCTCTCCTTCCCTGTAGCTTTCTCCTCCCACTGCACAAGGATGGTATGTGGCAGGGGGGAAGCATGAAGGTAAGAGGCTGTGATTTCTAGGCAAACCTTGAACTCCAGTACCTCTCAGTTTAAAAATTCAATACGCCTTCTCTAGCATCAAAATTGCTCTTGGCTATGGTTAATTACAAACTCCAAACCAGTTCCCAGCTAGTTTTGCTGCTGTGACTCTTGCTGAGTGTAGGAACAGGCGACTGTGGGGAAACTGCATAGGAGTAACAAGCTAAAGTATCATTTCCATTTAGGATGCCAGGAAATCAATGCACCAAGCCAGGGCATTGCTAAGGTTTAAGCACAATGTTAGAATTATCTGTGAATGAGCAAAGGCAAACAAACAAAAGCTAACTTGCAACAATGTGAAATCCAGAAGACCCCTCCATGTTTCCAAACCTCAGCAGCTGATTAAACACGTGTCTACAATTTTGGAAAGGAGAACTAAGTGCTAAGAATAAAATACAAGATCCTCCAACCTGTGGTTTTCCTGTAACATCATTTTGTGGGCTACAGAAAACACTTACAAGGGAGAAGGAACAAAAGAGGTGTCTGACCTTTCCTTTGCTTATCAATACTCTCCTGTAAATGCTTTCACGCTATTTTTCCTCTCTAGGTTCCAAAATAGGTTAGAAGTTACTTTTGTGTGTGTGTGTTTTTTTTTTATATGTTTTTATTAAAGTTTTACTCGAAATAAAAAAAACCCTCCCTGCTTCCAAGTATCATTTTTCCAGTTGAGTTTGTGTTAACATCCCATTTATACATTTTTTTCTATTCTAAGATTACCACATTATTACTTTTAACCTTATTACATTCAGCTTATACTTATTCAATAACATCTTTAATTTTCATTACCATTTTTTCCAGCACTCTTTCTTATTCTTTCCCTCATTCCTTTATTGAGTTCAGAACTTCTTGCCATTCTCTTGCAAAGTTCTGGATTGGTTTATTTTTAAGTGAAAAAGCCAACCTTTCTATCTCTACCATATCCAGAACTTTTAATTTCCATTCTTTTATATTGAAGTTACTTTTTTGGACTATAACTCCCAATATGTTCCAGCCAGTACAGCCAAAATAGAAACATTTCTAAGCCCTGCCAAAACCAAAAATAATTACAGCTAAAGGAGAAATGCCCTTGATAAAGGGAGGCATTTAATGCCAAAGGAGAACTGGCAGGCACAGGAGGAGGTAAGTTGTCATGCTTCCAACTTATTCTCTCTTAGAAAAGACTCTTTCCTCTGCTGTTCTTGTGATTTCAGCAAATAACATCTCAGAAAATGAATCTGTCTACCATAGTTCTGTCTGGAAAACTAGCCTACCAAATTTTGGAAGCACACATTTTATATAGCTTGGCATATAGCTTGATATATAGCTTGATATAGCTTGGCAAATATCCTGCTAAATGTAGAATGGAAGAAAAATGTCCATGATATTAACTCCTCAGCATCTACCAAAAAAGAAACTGTCTCTGTGGAAGTGCACACATGTATAGCTCAGAGTAGTAGACCCTCTGGAAAGATATTTTTGCTAAGTGATTTACCAATCTCCCCACCAAGGTTACACTCTTTTTAGTCTCAAGGCTAAGTTATTGCAATCTCCCCCAACACAGCAGATGCTGCCAAAACATATTGATTTTTATATAGCTCATGGGGATTAGAATCCCTGGAAGCTATGACTGCAGGCTGCTTAGATACCATCCTCTCTGTGCCTGAGCCTAGAAGTGCAGGGTACACTTGGAATGGTAGCAAGTAAAGCACATTATTTGCATGTTCAGAGTCAAATCTCAATGCAAAAACCATGAGAACTCAGCAAGCATTGTTGGGCAATTGCTTTTATAATCAGATTATGATATTGTACGAATATTTCACTGACCATTTTCATTCTTTGGTACAGTGATCACTCTCTCTTTTTAATCAGGTACATAATTTGCATGTACAGAAGCATCTTTTATCATTAAATACCAAATCCTCCCACTGAAAATTCATTCTCAGGCTGCATCTTACATGAACCAAGGCCTGTGGAAATAGGCCTTTACTAGCCCATGGGTGGGGGAATAGACAGAGCAATGGCCATACTGGCTGTGGAAGCTGAGAGATAACAGTCCAACACATCTGCAGTATACTAGATTGTGGAAGCCTAGCTTCCCTAGAGCTTGGAAACTCTATCTCTTTGGACTGCAGTTTCGAGCACCTCCCCCCCAGCCAGCCAGTATAGCCACTACCTATTCTAGAAAATGTAGTCTAAAAAGAAGAAAAATCCTGATATGTCAAAGCTATGGTGGGATTTCTCTCACGACTGAGGAACTACAGCACATAGAAGTGTATAGTATTCTTTGGGAACAGCATCAAACACTAAAACAAAAGATGACCTCTGAACTGCCTTGAGCTCTAGCACATCTTTGTTTGGAGAAGGTCAGACACTGTCTACTTTTCCATGAAAAAGCAACCTTTTCTAACCATTGCACAAGGAATTCTGTCTTTTCATTTCTCTTGCCTTATCATCTGGCTTATTCCCAATCAATTCCTGTCTCCCACCCTGCCCCTCATCAACCCTGCAGACAAAAAAAGTTACAAAAATGCCTCACCAAGTGTCGCAATACAGAGTATTTAATAATTTAAGGTTTATTTTCTACAAAAAACCAAAAGGCCATAAAAGAGCCCACTGTGACAACTTTAAAAAAAAGATATAAACAATTAGTGGTTGAAGAGAGGTGATGTTTTCAAGGATTCTTGCACCTCAGCTCTTCAGAAGAGCCCCTTTGTCCTCATATAAATAATCTCCTGAGGAGTCCCAGTCTCACTATTAAAAGAGGCTGCCAGTCTAGAATGCCATCCTACAGTCAATCTATGGCATCAATTTCCAGCAAACCACCAGTCTAAAAACTGAGTCCGCCAAATTAGGAAATAGGGTTTGTCCAGCATTGGTCCAGATACTGCATGGTAATAAATTTTCATTCAGGTGCAAAATGTCCAAATTGCCCACTTTCCTTGCTGCTGTTGCTGCTGCCACCTCCTCAGCGCTTTCTCTTGCTATTGCGAAGAACCTTCTTGCGTTTGAGAATCATTTCATAGAGCTTCTCCAGGCCTGGCTGAAGGCCCAAACCACTGACAGCACTGCAACCCTGGATGTGGCTCAAAGTGGAGGTGCAGAGTTCATGCAGGCCAAGCAATTTCTCCACCTCAGCCACTGAGAGTGCCTGGGCCACATCCTGCTTGTTGGCCAGCACCAACACAGGGACTCCTTGGTTGTCTGAGGAGCGGACAATCCTGTGTAACTCCACCCGAGCCTCCTCCAGCCGCTCAGCCTCGGCCGAGTCCACCACAAAAACCACTCCATCTGTACGGCGCATGTAGGATTTCCAGAGAGGGCGCAGCTTCTCTTGGCCTCCCACATCCCACACTTGAAAAGTGATGGTGCGAGAACTGCCCAGTGGCACTCGGATCTTCTCCATGTTGAAGCCTTTGGTAGGCGCACTCTTAACAAACTCCTGGAATTTCAAGCGGTACAGCAGAGATGTCTTGCCAGCTGCATCTAGTCCCACTACCACCACGTGCAAAGCTTGTAGGTGGGGCAGAAAGGGAGGCCCTGGAGCCAACTGGTTCCCCATAGTCCAAGGATCAGTGCTGAACCTTGAAGAGTACTGGTGGCTGGATTAGCACTGCTCACAGCAGTTGCAACACTGTAGTAAAACACAGAGATATGGTTAATACCTGTGCAAACACTGTGTCATTCTAGGTAACTGATTGTGCCTAAAGGTCTAACATTTTCCGTTGTTTTAATGTCAACAAAGTAGGAATACTCGATGTTTTCTTGATTTCACATACTACATTGAAGTCTAATCTTCAGACTCTAAAATAATTCCATACTTAGACCTCTCAGAACTCCCCAGTTGAATCTCATTTTCACAGGTACAAAAGAAATTCCATTAAAAGAGAAGCTATGGAGGAGAAAATAGTGAAATCCTCAGTCCAAGTCCAGTAAGTGACATTTTTTGGATGCCCCCTTATTTCAGATCTCTGTTAACTGAACTCTTTCCTTTCCAATTTTTTATTTTAAACACTTACAGATCACTTTCTCTTATTTTGGAAATTGTTCACAGAGCAAAAAAGACTCAGGTGAAAAAAGCCTATAAACAATGCAATCAAAATTTGACAGTGGAATATTCTGCCTTGAAATGTGGTAGAGTCACCTTCCTTGGAGGTTTTTAAACAGAGGCTAGATGGCCATTTGCTGGGGATGCTTTGAGTGTGCGTTCCTGCATGGCAGGGGGTTGGACTTGATGGCTGTTGTGATCTCTTCCAACTCTATGACTCTATGAAAATACACTACACACACACCCATAGTAGCGGGACAATGCCAAAAGCCACATAAGGAGCAGGGCAGAATAATTTAAGTCTCAAGGGCCAACCCAAAAGAAACATTTTTCAAAGGCCAATCTAAAGCTAACAAGCAAAAGGTCTGGCTCGTTTTTCAAATTAATAGGGAAGTCTGCACAGACTCACCTTGCTGAGAATTCCACAAAATGGGATGGGAGGGTAGTTACTACAGGCAAGACCCAATCCCTAGTTACAGAAGGGTGCCCACCTAACTTCCACCTAAAATGGAATATGAAGCAGGGTTCTATTGGAAAATCTTAAGTGCTGGGAATGGGCACTTCACAATTTCTTTCAGAGGAAAAAAAATTCCAGGTTTGGCACACTATCCAACTTGCTTCTTCAGATCACTAGTCAAGGAAAAAAGAAATATTAAACCTCTGGGAGAACAGGTAGGTGGTCTGGCCAAGTTCTTTTGCCAAAGATTCCAGAAGATGCATATCCCTCTCTGAGGGAGAACAATTCCTTTCAAAATGAGCTGTCTAAAGCAGTAATATCAACTGTGTGTGTACTGAAAGACATGTGCAAAAGTGCTATCCAATGCACTATTTCTAAAGTCAAGAGATACTGGTGCACTCCAAGTCACGCCTTCTGCAATGAAAACTGCTTCTTCAGGTAAGCAGATTAACCTGCACCCATTATGGTTGTGGTGGTGGTGGGGATATTCATATATGATCTGAGGATTAAATTTCCTCTTCCTTCTGTCCCAGCCCAGTCTGGACCTGGACAATGAAAGCTGGCTTAGGCTGCAAACTAATGCACACTTAATCCGAGTAAGTTCCATCGAAACCGGTAGGGCTTACTTCTGAGTAGATATGGACAGGACTGCAACTAAGACCAAAATCCCTCTCCTGGGCGGTTTGTCCCAAGGGTATGTGTGGGTTTAAGTGACAAAATCATAATAAAATTTGCTGAGCACGGGAGGCCGCGGAATTCCTTTACACAGCAATGCAGTTTGTACCAGGCACCAACCTCCACGATGCAGGCGCGCTATGTCCTTTCTTCCAGCCTCTCCCACCGTCCGCACGAGACTGTTATAGCGCTATGATTCCACTTTCCACATTCCCCTTCCTAAACTGCAAATCCTAGGATCCCATAGGATGTTGAAAGTGGAATCATAGCGCTATAACAGTCTCGTGCGGAAGTGGTCACAGACACTTGCTTACGCTGCAGAAAGAGGCAGCGAGGCTCCAATCTCCCTAAGAACACTACTCTCTGGACCCCTTCTTTGGAATTGCCATTCTCTCAAGGCACATATTTTCCCTCGTAATGAAGAGGGGGAAATCACTCTGCACATGCTCAAAGACATTCCCTACTCCTTACACTCACAGACCTAGGGGCGAGCTTTAATAAAAACAAACGACAGGTCTAAGTCCCCGAAACAAATTCAGTCCTGATTACAGACCCAACAAGGACACCAAACGAGGCTACAAAAACCCCGGGACGTTTTTACCTCCATTCAGCTTCCAAACCAGCGATCGCCCGACAGTCAGCGACGTCCTCAACCACTCCACACACTCACTGCCCGCTCTCTAAGAGGCAGGGACCAGGCGGCGGCAAGAGAAGAGGCCAGCTTAGGGGCGTGGCTATTTCCAGGGCCAATCACGGCTCGCCTGGAGCAGAGGAGGCTGCAGTGGGGAGGAGCGTCGAAGAGGGGCGTGGCTTCCGACTCTGCTGCTCGTCAGGGAGGGGAGAGGTGGCAGCCGGGTGAGCCAGTTCGCCTCGCGTTCCTAAGGGCGCTCCGTTTATGGATGGATCTGGCTGGCAAAAAGTTGCCCTCGACTGTCAGACCTGCCTATGAAGAAAACAGAACAAGGAGTAATCCTGCATCCCACCAATCTGTTTTCAGCCCTACCCAGACTTCAGACGTGGAACGTGGGAAGGAAAGACATACGCCGTTTCCGCACCAGCCTGTTATAGCGCGATGATTCCACTTTCAACCTCCTCTGGCATCCTGGGGTTTGCAGTTTCGGGAGGGGCCGGCCGGCCCCTCCCGAAACTGCAAACCCCAGGATGCCAGAGGAGGTTGAAAGTGCAATCATCGCGCTATAACAGGCTAGTGTGGAAACGGCCATAGTCGCGTGCCTCGGAGCATGTGAAGAGTTCCTTTTCTTGCACCCATTCGTTGCAACCACCCCATCGCGTCTCACATTCAAGAGTATGAGGTTCCTCGCCCGGGATGCCCAGATACTCTTTTGAAGAAAGAAATCCTCTTCGAAAATGCCAGTCCCAGTTTTCCACCCTCGGCCCTAGAATGACTCTGAGGCCTTTTCCGCACCACGCTGTTCTAGCGCTATTATTCCCCTTTCAACATCCTCTGGAATCCTGCGGTTTGCAGTCTAGGGAGCGGCATTTAGAATTCTCAGCCAGAGAGCTCTGTGGCCTCAGTAAACCACAAAGACCAGGATTCCAAAGGACGTTGAAAGCGGAGTAATAGCACTATAGGGACATTTCCGCACTGGTCTGTTATAGCGCGATGATTCCACTTTCAACATCCTCTGGAATCCTCGGGTTTGCAGTTTCAGAAGTGGCCAGCCGGCCCCGCCCGAAACTGCAAACCCCTGGATTCCAGAGGATGTTGAAAGTGGAATCATCGCGCTATAACAGGCTAGTGCGGAAATGGCCCTAGACTGTTATAGCGCTGTCATTCCACTTTGAACATCCTATGGAATCCTGGGGTTTGCAGTTTAGGGAGGGGCCCCTTCCTAAACTGCAAACCCCAGGATTCCACAGGATGCTGAAAGTGGAATTATAGCGCTACAACAGGCTAGTGCGGAAATGCCCCCGACCTTCCCCGCCTCCTCCTTCGGAGGCCAGGCCGGAGAGCAGCGCGTGGCTTTTGCTGCCCCCTGGTGGCCTTCAGCGGCCGAGCGCGGGGGAGCCCCCGGCGTCCCTTTCAGTTGCCGGGCATCGGGGCATTGTGAGAGGCGGCGGGGCCTCGCCGACGGCGCAGCCGAGGCTCCCGCGGCCGACCCGAAAGGGGGTGGGCGGCAGGATGGCCGCCGCCTACCACTGGGAAGCCCGCCGCAGGCAAATGTTGCTGGAGCGCCGGCTGCGGCTGATGCAGGTGGCTTTGCGGAGCTTGCGCGGGAGAGGCCGGGGGCGGGGGATCAGGAGGCCGTGAAAGCCCCGCCGAGGTGGGCGAGAGGAGCAAAATGGAAGGAAGGCGGTTTAGCGAGAGGAGGAGAAAATGGAGGAAAGCCCAGGGCACCCAAGGAGGCAGAGGATCAAGGGGGTGGCGGTGATGGTGAGGATCTGCGGGGTCTTATCCTGAGCTCAGGTTCTTTGGGCACCTTGAAGGCCCATCTGAAGAATTTGATAGCAGCGAAAACTCAAGCTAAAACAAACCCGTTCGTCTCTTTTCTCTCTTTTCCTTTTTTTTTCCTGCTCTCTTTTTTCTTTCTCTCTTTTCCCTTTGTTAATGCTGAAACAGACTAAGGGCGTTTCTGCACTACACTGCTATAGTGCTACTATTCCACTTTCAACATCCTGTGGAGTTCTAGGGTTTGCAGATTAGGGAGGAGCATTTCCAATGCTCAGCCAGAGAGCTCTTTGGCCCCAGTAAACTGCAAACCCCAGAATTCCACAGGAGGCTGAAAGCGGAATAATAGCACCATAACGCTGTAGTGCGGAAAGGTCCTAACATACGTGCTTACCTCAGAAATTTATGATAGCACAGAACCGCATGGGGTAGAGCAGTGCTACTGCAAATGGTGGTGCTTGATCCCGTGCCGGTCTCTGAGCCACTGGCTGCCAGGCCCCATCCAGTTGCCGGGGAAGGAGAAAACAGTTGTAGTTGTTGGGCACAATAGAGAACAATGCTAAAAAAGAAAAAGTGCTGGTTCCCCCACATCTGATGAGATGCACTGGATAAGAGCTCATCAGCGGCATGAAAAGTTATTCCAAAACAGCAGTTCCCAAATTGGTGTCCTCGAGATCATAGGTTGGATTAAAACACCTATTCAGTGTCAGCAGGGTGCCTCCTCCGCCCATCAAACTGTCTGTCTGACCAAAATGGAAAATTTGAGACACCTGGAGAGAGACAATGGGATTTATTTGTTATCTAATACAGGGCTCTGAACCAAACTGGGACAGAAACCCGATAGAATGGAGAAAGAATGAGTATCGCTACATACAGTCTTTAGCGACAGTGAGGGAGGACATAGTTCCCATAAGTCAAGGGAGTGCTGCTCAGTTCATCAAATAAGGTTTCTGTGAAAGTAATTAGAAACGTCAGCTTTGCATTGTCACTGTGAGTGACAGTACCAGCAAATATTATTAGTGCATCTGTGAATCATAGAATCATAGAAATGTAGAGTTGGAAGAGACCCCAGGGGCCATCCAGTCCAACCCCCTGCCATGCAGGAACACCCTCAAAGCACTCCCAACAGATGGCCATCCAGCCTCTGCTTAAAAACCTCCAAGGCTTCTCAGAGTTATCACTAGACTTGTGAAACAGCCATGCATGTCTCATGTGGCTTAGATCTGATTTGAAGAAAGAAGAAAGTCAAGGAATAAAGAGAAGTCAGGTTTTGGCAACATGAGGTGTGTCCTGCACCAGTTAGGCCACATACCCCGTCAGCAAATAGTGCAGAAAACCCTATTCTTCCTGTGAGGAAAGAGAAACAGCTTTTGCCATAATTACTTCAAACTGAAAAGTAATATCAGTGGGTGACTATGACTGCCAAAAGGAACAAATTAGAGGTAATGTGTCTAATAATGTGTTACCTCCAGGCTCTGGAAATACTTCACACAGTGCAGAATTATACAAGATGAAGTGATGGTCACTAACTTCGACTGCTTGAAATGAATTTGATACGTTCAGGGAAAAGAAAGCCACCAGGGACTACAACTATGGTAACTGTATGTTGCCTTCAGTTGCCTCAAATGGAGTTGCTGGGACACATGAGTGGAGTGGTGCTTCTTTTCTCCTGTCTTGGGCCATTTCCGCCCTACACTGTTATAGTGCTATTATTCCACTTTCAACATCCTGGGGAATTTGGAGGTTGGTAGTTTACTGAGGCCAAAGAGCTCTCTGGCTGAGAATTCTAGATGCTCCTCCCTAAACTTCCAGTCCCAGGATTCCATAGGATGTTGAAGGTGGAATAATAGTGCTGTAACAGTCTAGTGTGGAAATGGCGTTGCTTGTGGGCTTCGCAAAGTCCTCACTGTAGGAACAGAAGGAATTCAGGCCCCTAGATATTAGGGCTGGGTCTAGGCTTTGAGAGAGGATGAGGCCATTTTGTGGAAGATAAAGTTATAACAGTCAAAAAGTCTTGTAGGCTGCATATCACCCCTAGTATCAGAGGCAATATGGCTTTGTATTTGCTGGGTAACGTGGGTAGAAGAGCCTATTGCACTTAGGTCTTGCTTGTGAGTTTCCCAAAGCTATCTGCTTGGCCATCATGTGGGTACAGAATGCTGGACTGGCTAGCCCAGACATGGGCAACTTATAATAGTCGAAGAATCACTTTCATAATTCCATAGGACTTCACCGGGCCTGGAAATGCTTTTGCAAATAAAAATGCCAAACGCAGAACTGGACTGGAGAAAAGTCCACTTTTACTTTTGTTTCTTTTAAGTGAGGTAGAGAGATGCTCTGGGAGTTTGAAGTGTTCTGCAGTCTATTTAGAAATAAAACCACTGCTCCAGCAAAATAACCTTTCCCAAGTATTTATTTATTTACTGTAGTTGGAGGATAACATTGCAGTGCACTTTGGAGGTTGCAAAAATTGCCTTGTTGGATGTTGGCCACCCGCAACTCATGCTAAATCCGGTCCCTCTGTCCAGCGTGGACCTTATATTCTTAGAATAACTCTTCATGCATCTGATGAAATAGACTCTGATCACAAAAGCATAGGCCAAGGGTGACTAAAGTGTGGCCTATGAGCCTCATGCGTCCCGTGAATCCCTTGTTGTCACTCTTGAAGCCCGTCAGATGACTTAGAACCCCCTCTTTATTTTTTATTTCAATTTTTAGAAGAAAAACTGGCACCAGCCAAAACAGCAACTGAAGGGTGTACAATCTCATTTCTAGCATGCTGAAATGTGACATTGCAGCCTGCCAGGGATTGGGTGGGGGAAATTACCCTTCTTCCCCCTCAGTAGTTGCCTGCTCTGGCATAGGCCATAATAAATGTGTTAATCTTTAAGGTGTCTCAAAGCTGTTTTTGCTGCAGCAGTACCAACACAGCTGCCTCTTAAATGGCGTATGCTCAAATAGGCAACAGGTACAGCTACAGCTTCGTAACACTTCTCCAAGTTCTTGGCATCTCACTCCCCCATGTTACTTGTTCTCTAATGCTTTCAATTGGAGATACCAAGGACTGACGGCTTCTCTAGTGGAGCTAGGGAAGGGTTGTGAGATCTGTAGCTCAGTGGCTGGCCACATGGTGTCCCTGCAGCTCAGTGCAGGATGCAGGTTCAATCCCCAACAACATCAGGCTTGAGAGAAAGAAGAAACCCTGCTTGAAACGTTGGCGAGCTGCTCCCAGCAGGAACAGACCAGCCTTCCCCAACCTTTTGCTTTCTAGTCGTTTTAGACCAGGAGTGGGCAACTGTGGTAGGCAAGGGACCACATTAGCCCCACAGGAGACCTGGTAAAGTTACCATTCCACAAAAATGCAAAATTTGTGTACCCAAACACCCTTTAGCATGTGTGGCCAGGCATTTTTGCCATATTCTAGGTCCCCCGCAAACCCTTTTAGGCCCAGGAAAGGCCTCTTTTAACAACAGGAAGTGACCAAAAGTCACTTCCTGTTAATCTGTTTCAAAAAAGGGCTCTCCTAACCCTAAAATGACTTAGGGGACCATAGATGTAGTGAAAATGCCTCCCATCCCATTTAGGGACATTTTGGGAAAAAATTGTTTCCTAGGGACCCTGAGGGGCTGCATATAGCCTACAGGTCACAGTTTGCCCATTCCTGTTTCTCACTATCCCCTGCCATTGGCAACACTGATGGCCTGATGAGAGTTGTACAGTCAGCCTTCCACATTTGCAGGTTTCATTTTTGCAGATTTGATTATTCATGGATTATTTGCTGTCACTTCTGCTGCCTCCCTATGCTATGCCTCGTGAGCCTGAGAAACAAGATTTGCAAGTCCCTATTAAAAATGGTGTGGGGCAGCTGTGGAAGTGGCAGTAAGCCCCACCTGCCACCCAGTTCTGCCCTGTGAAGGAATCCTAATGCTTCAAAGCAATCCATGGTGGGTTGAATATGGTGATCATCCTTTTTTGTGTGTTAAATATGGTTTGGGAAGGCCTAGAGTTGTTCATGGTTTCCCCACTTTCATGGGGATCCTGTGCCCCTAACCCTAGCAAATGTGGAAGGAGGACTCAACAATGCCTGGAGGTCACCAAGTTGGGAAGGGCTGCCATAGACAATAGAGTGACGTGATATAAGGCTGCTGCATTTGTCCACATGGAGGTCATAGAGGGCCAGGGGATATACAGCAGATGTCAGGCATGGATAGAGAAAAATACAGAGCAGTAGAAGAGAGTAGTCCAGGGAGGAATTAACCTGATACATGAGTTACAGAAGAAGACAGGAAGAGAGGGGAATGTCAGCAAGATTTTACATAACTATTAGTTATTGCCCTATAAATGGTAAAGCAACCTGCCCATCAAAGCAAAGTGAAGATAAAAGTAGAAGAACAACCATTTATTCATGGGCAGCAGGGCAATGATGAGCAATCTGACATTTCCAAAATGGAAAGAGGAAGTGAAGGGAGGAACCCAAGAAGAGACCCAAGAGGTAGGCCAGGAATGACCATAGATCTAGTGTGAAGCAGAGAGGAGACTGTGTTAAAGTAGCATTGGCCAGGCAAAGCTAGCTATGTAATTTTCACTGGCTGTATGTGTGTGTTATGCAGGCGAGAGGACCCTCTGAAGGAGCACAGTGTCAGGAAGTTCCAAAGGAGCAAACCTCCAGCCAGATGTCCCAGAATTCACCACCGCAAGATGGTAAGAAGGCAGTCAAGCCTAGGGAATGTTCATAGAAGAGAAGGGGATATTCTGGGGATTAGATTGCTCTAGCAGAGGACCCTGCTCGTGCTCTTTCCAAGCCATGGGAAACTAATGTTCAAGGGATCCAGCTGATAGTTCCTCCTGTCCTACTCTGACTGCTCAGACTTTGCTTACAACCATTGTTTTTTAATGGCACAGACTAAATGCCTCAGGACACACAAACAATCAGGCCATTTCTGCACTAGCTTGTTATAGTGCTATTATTCACTTTCAACATCCTGTGGAATCCTGGGTTTGCAGTTTAGGGAGGGGCCTCAAAGCTGCTCCCTAAACTGCAAATTCCAGGATTCTGTAGGATGTTGAAAGTGGAATAACAGCATTATAACAGGCTAATGCGGAAATGGCATCAGCCTTACCACAACAGACATAGGACTGGAGTGAGGCACATGCAGCCCCCAGATGTTGTTGAACTACAGTGCTAGCCACACTACTTGACATAGCCAGCATTAAGGAATGATGGGAGTTGTTGTCCAACAACATCCAGAGTACCACATATTAAAGAGGAAGGCCTATCTTGTCTGTGAAAGTGCAGAGAGCATTTTAACACTATTCACTGAGTGTCCACAACCAGTTCAGCTCTCATGCTTCTGAGGTTCCATGCAGACCAGAGCCTTAGTGATCCTCTTTTGAGGAACTAACCATTAGAAATGAGCGGTTTGAGTTGCATTGTACTCACTATAAGGAGTGGCCTACACAGCACCGAAATCCAGTCCACATGTTAAAAAATATTTCAGATTGCTCAGGGTATAGTGAATGTGACCCTAAATCATGGTCCACTTTGTAATTAGATCAATTTTAAGTATGCTATAAGTAAAGCTCAGGAAAATTACCTCATTAGATTACTCTTCTCAGAACCATCTGACCAAGTAAGTTTTCCAGTCTTTAATAAAAAGACAATTAGGGAGGGAAATTATTCTTATAATATGATAAGGAGTGAGCTAGTGTCAAAGTAGAGAAGTCAGAAAGCCATTTATTTTGGGTACGTGTTATGTTACATTTGTTTGTACCAACATAGAAATACATTTGGGGTGTACAAATAAGCTGTTTACTGGGTTCTCTTCTACATATTCTCATAGGAGAGACTTACAAAGTGCCATTATTTAAGTCAATATCTGAACATTTGTTCCTAATTTCACTTTCTAAAATAAGAATATAGGACTCTTCTTACTTTGAAGCAAACCTGGCTTCCACACGGAACACAAACTGTTAACACTCATCCACACTCAGATCTCACATCTTCACTGGCAGATGGTGCTTGAAATATTAATGCACTGAAGGTATTTGAAAACTAAATGTAGAATAGCCTTCTTTAAGTAGATGAGTCACATTACAAGAAGTATTGTACTGTAAAACAGGACTTTAGTTGAACTTACTGCCACAAGTAATCCTGCTTAGGTTTTTAGTATCAGCTGAGCTGTGAGGGGACTCCACAGGACCAGTCTTAATTAAGTTTAGGCAGTTTTAGTAACTGTTAAATTTTGTTAAAAAGAAACCAGAAAGGGCTGATGTGGCCTTCAGTGGTTATGGTAATGTAGGAAAAGGCCTATGGAACTTTACATAATAAACTTTATATAGTATTACATGGTGCTGGTGGTATTCAGGGTTGGAATTTTGGTGTACAGTTTGAATCTGGACTAAGTGAGTTGCACTTAGTTGCCATCACTAAAGCTTAAGTCAACTTCGGCCACTGAATTCAGTCAGAGCCAAGTGCTGCTAACTTAATTTAGAGCCAATTCTTTGAGTCATCCTTAAACCTTGAGTTCTTGAAACAGGTCTGATTCATCATGAACTCTTTTATTCTTATGCACAGACTGGCCATAGTATTGCTTGGGAGAATAACTATTGCTGGCATTGGTGACCGATGGGGAGGGGTATACTTTCTTAAGGGCCAGTGTGTTACCCTGTATGTTGGGGGTCCTGAGAGGGGCACCCAAATAACCAAACAACACAAGATGGGGAAATTAAGCTCGAGCACTCTCTTAAGCTAATGAGAGGCAGGGTAACTTGGCTAGGATCTTTTACCCTATGTCTACGGCTTCAGGTCAGAGAGCGTAGTCAGACAAGGTTTTAAAGTAACAAAAATAACATTTATTGAGGACAAACAACATAAACAACACCACATGCACATAGCTAACTAGAAATAGAAATGGACAGCTTTTGGGGAATGGGTAATACGACACCTGGTCTTGTAGTCCTGGAGAAAATGGAGGGTTGCAGGGAAGAAAGCTCAGCGCGGTTCACTGAGGGGAGCTCACTGGACAAACCGACAGCAAGGCTGGATGAAACTCAGGAGCGATCTGAGGAGGACTCGGAAAAGGGGACTTTTTATAGGGTGGATTTTACCTACAGGCCATGCCATGCTCGGTGAGAACAAAGGAAATTTGGAGCTGGAAAAAGGAGGAAAAGGTCAAATTTACATGATGGGCTTGATGACAATAGTACGGCCAGTATGCAAATGGCTCAACATAAAGGAATGGCTCGGCACTCAACCGTGTATCTTTGTGTAGATTTGTGCTGAGCAAGGCTGGTTTGCAAGAAGCTTTTTCCCTGAAGCATCGGAGAGGCTTAAGTTGGCTGCCTAAATGAGGTTTGGAATTTACAACCATTAACGGCTGCTCCTAATACGTGCTTGTCTGGTGGACCTCTGCAAACACGTGGAGTAGGGTGGCAGAGAAAGGTCAAGTAAAGGCCAAATTATTTGGTATCAAAAGGATATCTAGTGCTCTCACCAGACATATCATAACCGTGGTAACAGGTGAGGCTGACGTGTAGTGTGAGGAATACTGAGCCCCCAAAGAGAGAAGCAGTCATCCTTCAAAGCAGCTGGAACTGACAACAGACAATAAAAGAGAGGTGATAACATTTCAAATTTGAGATCCAGGCTGCCTCTTCTCAAAGGAAGTTACTTTTCTTGCTTATGAAGTTGAAATTTTATTACCACTCTTTTATTGCCCTTTGTTTCCAGTCCCCACATGGCCAAGAAGGGAAGCGGCCTTTGCCTGTGTTGATATCCTTCTGGACCATCTTAACTGACAATGGAAGTCATGTATGAGACAAGATGTAGGCCTGTGACTCTTAACATCATCACTTTTCTTCTGTTGTGTAATTTTTAACATATTCACTTAATGAAGAAGCCAGTGAAGTTTTGAAAACTTGCATGAAGCATTTTCTGCATTTTGGTTGGCCAATAAAGGTATCACTCTTTTGTGGATTTTGGAATTTGTTGTATTTTGCTGCATGGCCAACATGACTACCCCTGAATATGAGACTTTGGAAAATTTGCTTTATTGATTGCAGTGCCCAGAATCCCACAACTGTAGAATTCTTAGAGTTGTCAAAAAGTAACTTTTCTAAGCTCAAAAAAGTTGATAGGTTATACCAGAGCAGGGGCAGCTGATTGTTCCCATGTCGGTGGGGTGGTGAATCATTCCATATCTTAATCTATTCTAGGCTTTAAAGGAGTTCTCCAGGATTGCTGAACCTTATTCCTAAATAGGATCAGCACCTTGGAGAGCTCTTTTAAAGTTAAAATGGATTCAGTGCCCCAGTGACATGCAAGCCCCCAGCTGCCACTGCACCACAGCCTCAGATTTTACTGAATGTACAGAATTTACACTTCATACTTTGCTCTCATCTCTTATAATTTCTTACAGAAGTAAAGGAAGACCCTTGCCCATGTAAGACAGATCATGTGGTGAAGCACAGTGGCAAACTGCTGAAGAGATACACAGTAAGTTGGGAGATCAGCTGGGGAGAAAAAACAAACATTTCTTGATTCTGGCATGTGAGCATGGCACCCTGTTCAAGTGCATCCAGCTGTGAAGCAGTAAAGTCCTCTGTCATCCACTTTATCCCTCCTCTCTTAAGGTTTGTGGTAGGGCTGTGGAACATGTGGCCTGCCAAATGTTGTTGGCTACAACTCCCAACAGCCATAAATAGTGAGGGATGATGGGAATTATAATACAACAACTTTTGAAGCAGTTGCATGTTCTCCATTCCTGATTTAGTGATGTTATCTGTCCTTTTAACCATGCCCCCCTCAAAAAAGGCTAACTGCTTCTCTTGGATTTTTGGTTTCTTCTTCCAAGCTGTTTAAACATGAGCATTAAGGCAGGGTAGTCCTCAGCTAGTCGGAATGGAAGAAGATATTTTGAAAATGCATGTGGACTTTTTGTTAAATGGAACACTGTAGCATGATCTAGAAGGCCTGGACAGTTGCAAGAGGGGATGAGGAAAGAGAGAAGCTGATCAGGGCAAAGGAATAATGAAGTTGGCAATTGGTATTGTGGAACAGGTGAAAAGCTGTCACCATAAGTGTTAGTTGACAGAGAAATGCGAGAAATTCTTTTGGAGGACAAGGAAAAGCAGTGAAGGACGTTGTAGACAGACAGATCTGATCATTGCAGATAAGTTATTCCTCTTGGCAGAAAGACCTCACTGCCAAAGGTATGTTATTCCTCTCAACAGAAAAGCAGCTTTTCCTAGAAGAATGAGAAATCTGTGAGTCTGTCAGATGACTTGACTGAAGTTGAGCATTTGGACCCGTTCACACTACAGAGTAACAAAGTGTTTGTGATTCCACTGTAACTGTCATCGTTCTGTCTTAGGCAATCCTGGAGTTTGCAGTTTAGGCAGGGTTATTAGGAATTCTCTGGCGAAGAATTCTGAACCTTCAGCAAACTACAATCTCCAGGATTCTATATACAGCCATAGCAGCTAAAGTGGAATCATAGTGTGATAAATGTGTATTGCAAAAGGGCCTTATGACATAGGAGGTTGTGTTTAGTAAAGGGGCACCTCCAGAGATGTTGGGAGAATATGAAAGAGACCATAATACTGTGGTATAAATTTTCAGTCAGTGCCAGAAGAGGTAAGCTATGCTAGTCTGTTGCAGAAAAATTTAACGGAGTCCTGAAAATTTATGCCAACTTAAACATGGTAGTTTTTAAAGCACCACAGAACTCTGTGGTATTGATATTAATGAGCTATTGAAATTTTATTTAAATATTGGAAACAACTGTTTATTCGGCTGTCATTAGTATAGATATCAAGCTCCCATTATTAATTGAAATTCTGTTCTAACCCTTCCTTTCAGTGTAATGGTTTGAGCAATTAGAGTATGCCCTTGGAGACCAAGGTTCAATTCCATGCTTGGCTATGGAAACCCACTGGGTGATCTTAGGTGCATCACACACTCTCAGCCCCAGAAGACCCCATGATAGGTTTGCCTTTGAATCACCATAAGTCAGAAACAAAGTGAAGGTGCACCCCCCAACCCCACCCCATCTTTCTTTGTGTAAACATGTTAGTTAATATTGCTCCCTTGTTCAGTTTATTGCTGTGTGCCTTTGTTTCCAACTTATGGCAACCCTAAGTCAAAGCTTTCATGGGGTTTTCTCGACAAGATTTGTTCAGAGAGAGTTTGAGGCTGAGAGTATGTGACTTGCCCAAGATCACCCAGTGGGTTTTTATGGCTGAGTAGGGATGGAATCCCTGGTCTGCAGAGTTGTAGTCTAGTGCTCAGACCACTACACCACACTGGCTCCTCTTGTTCAGTACTAATTATATTTCAAGAAACACAGGATCCTTTGCAGTACCAACAGTCTCTCTGTTCTCTTCTAGACAACAGAGTATATTCAACAACGGTAACCACTGGGCTGCTGACTGCAGCAGGAAGATTATCTTCTGTTGCTCTGAATTGCAGATCAAAATGTTGCTGACATCCGTGGTACAAGACACTTGCCAGAGTGAATGGTGAAGAGCTAATGACTCCATGCATGGGGAACTCGCCCAACCTTGCAATAAAAACCTCTCCAGAGTCACAGACCCAAAGCACAGCTCATTTGTGTGAAACTGGGCGTAACCATATTATGACTTTCTCCACAACTTCCTTCCATTTCAGGTCCTTGAAATGCCCAGCTGTATTGCTACTACATAATTTGTTTTTTGGGGAAAAAATCCCTACATTATTCCCAGATAGGTGTACATAAACATTATTGTGAATTATGACCAGAGATCTGTCTAACTTGTATGAAAAGAAAGTGGTAGATTTCAGTAGGGAGAGTGTCTGCAGTGGAATAAACTTGTCCAATTATCTCTTTCCTGGTGTGGAAAGGTTTGGAGGAAGGATTAGATGAGAATCTGATGGAGATATTTTTGGTAAAGCTGGAGTGGGCAACTGTGACCCTCTAGGTTCTTTGTTTTTGGCTGATAATTCTCATCAGTCCTAACCAGCATAGCTAATGGTGAAAGATTATGAGGTCTGCAGTTTAAAAACATCTGGAGGTCCAAAATTGCCCACTTCTGTGGTAAAGGATGGATGACCTTAAAACAGGGCTTTAAGGTTGCTTTGGCTCTGGGGGTCTTTACCATTGCTGAAGAGCCTAAATGTCTTGAAGCAGCAGATCCCATCCAATCTTGGAATCTAAGCAGGGTGAGGCCTGGTTAGTACTTAGATGGGGGATTGCCAAGGAATACCAGGTGCTATAGACTACATTTCAGAGGAAGGAACTGGAAAAACACACCTCTGAGTATTCCTTGCCTAGGAAGACCCTATGAAATTCATAGGGTCACCAAAAATCAACAGATGATTTGAAGGCATGTGTGTGCATGGTGTCTCTCCACACACACACACAGCTGGAAACAACTTGGAAAACATTCCATATAGGACTTCACATAATGCTATACTATTCAAGCACTGCTGTTCCCCATGACAATACTGAATGAAAATTTCTCCCTCGCTGATGTTTATTTGCAAGTCAGTCACATTCACAGGGCCGCTGGAAAGAGTTAACTTGTTTGTCAGTCCTATTTTATTGCTTCTTGTTGATCAAAGCTGGTGGGTGGGGCAAGAGATTAGGGAATTCTCCCTTTATTCAAAGTCAGCTTCTGTTTCCACATCCCGGGCAGGGGATAGGGGCTTTGATCACTCGTCTTCCCCCTCCTTTTCCTTTTCATTTTTTAAAAGTGAGTTAGCATCATTTTGCTAAAAAGGAAAAAGAAGAGGAAATAGACACTTAACCCTTCTGCTCCATAGAGGGAGCAATCTGACACCAGAGCAATCTGGGAGTTTTCCATCATCAAGCCTGCAACCTCAGCCAAAAAAGAATCTATTAAGGTATGTAGGATTTATGAATAGGAAGGAACCCAAGGTGTTGATGAGTTCAGTGACTGTTTTTTTTTCATGCAGTATCTGCTATTGTCCACCAGGCAGCACTGCAGACATGCTCCCAGCTGTTTTCAGAGCTCAGAGTTTCGTTTGTCACTGTACCTAGGCTAACAGGCATAGCACACTAATTCTGACAGCAATGCATGTGGCTATTTATTTTGGAAAATTTTCCACACTGTCCAGACAAAAAGGATATCAATATAACTTTATTTTCCTCCTTGAATGTCTGCATGGGTGTAGAGAAAGAGATTTTAAAAAGGTAGCCATTAAACGTGGAGATATTTGTGGTTTCTTAACACTTTTCAGTGCTATATACTCTTCTCCCCTACTTCCCTTGCCACACATTGAAAAAAGTTGACCTACTGACCAGAGAGGAAGCTGAGGGAAGAGGGGAATACAAACACAGCTTCATTCTCAGGAGTGCTTGCCTGCTGAAGTCATAGTACAAACAAGGTTCCTCCTGACTGACTGTGAGGAATTATTATTATGACCAATTAAGAAGGCCTCAGAGATCAGCTCCCAGCTCTTCAAGAACTGATGAATTCAGCTCCAGGCCAGCAGCCTCCAGAAAACATCCATACAATCTCAACAGCTAGCCAATGAGTCACACAGCCAAAGTCTAGGCAAGTTCCATCACAAAATCCTGCAATTCCCACATCATTTCTGTGCATTCTCTCTTACACAGTGGGATGCAGTTACGCTGCTCCCTCTAGTCAATAATATCCCCAGATCTTTTAACAAGAAGAAACGTCCTGCCACAGATCCTGTCTTCTTGGTAATATTGAATCAAAGCTGCAGATCCTTTCATCCTGCCATTCCCACCCCAGTCCCAAGGGTGTGATGAAAATGGTGCTACGGTCTTTTCACCAAAGAGAACAGAAGAGAGGCTGACAGCTACTCTAGGAGTTCACAGCAGCCATATTCAGGACATGCTGGGGATGATGGCATTACCTCTGCAGTCCACATACTGGTAGTTTTCAAAGGACAGCTGCTCCGTATGAGAGAGATAAGAGCAAGTCAGAGTACCTCTGGTGAGAGACAAAGAAAAGAATGCTCAAAACATGAATGCATGCAAACGATGCCCTTCTTAACTGTACTCATAAGTTCCCTCCCAGACCTGTTCTGCAAGCCACTTAACACATGCAAAGCCCCCATTTCTACATTGCCCTCTTCTCATCCTAGTCATGGCTCAATATGAGTCCAGGGTTCAGCCCCAGGATTTCTTGTCTATGTGAAGGTTCAGCTTTGAAATGAAGAAAATATTCTGATCTTGTGTGGCAACTGCAAGGCTCAGAAGAACAGGTTGCTTAACTGTAACTATAGTTCTTTGAGTGGTCACCTGTGCCCTCACACACTAGGAGCTTTCGTGCCTGCGCGGTAGCGTTCAGAAGATTCTAGAGCTTAGGAGCTTGGCGGGAACCCCTCCCCCACGCTGGTACTGCGCATGCTTCTCCCGCCAAGTAACGGTCTCTCCTCAGTTCAGAAGTCCGCTGTAGAACCTACAGGGACCTGAAAAAGAGGGGATGGAAAGGGCGGGTGTGTGTGTGGGCACAGATGACCACTCGAAGAACCACAGTTACAGGTAAGCAACCTGTTCTTCTTCTTCGTGGTCTCTGTGCCTTCACACACTAGGAGACTGTGTAGCTTACCAGTTGGATGGCGGGTCAGGTCCTAGAGAATGGCAGCCAGAACCTCACGTCCGAACCGAGCATCTCTGCGAGACCGGCAGTCGAGCCTGTAGTGGCGCACGAAGGTCGATGGTTGAGACCAGGTCGCCACACGACAGAGTTCATGGAGGTTAACACCTCTCAGGAGGGCTGTAGATGTTGCCACGGCCCTGGTGGAATGGGCCTGAAGGAATGCTGGTGGAGGCTTCCTGGCAAGCTCATACGCCAGCTCAACAGTCTGTACCACCCACTTGGAGAACCTCTGGGTGGAAACTTTTTGGCCTCTCTGTCGCCTGCCATAGCAGACGAACAGGTGTGGTGATTGTCTGAAAGAAGCAGTCCTGTCCTTGTAAAAAGCCAAGGCCCAACGCACATCCAAGGAGTGAAGGGACCGCTCCAACGGTGTCGTCGGGTTTGGAAAGAAGGATGGTAGAATGATGTCCTGGCTGAGATGGAAGCTGGACACCACCTTTGGTAGGAAAGAAATGTCTGGTCGGAGAACGACCTTGTCTCTGTGGAAGACGAGGTAAGGCTCGTCAGTCCGTAAAGCTGTCAGTTCTCCTGCACGCCTGGCTGAGGTGACAGCCACGAGGAAGGCAGTTTTCATAGCGAGCAGCCTGTCGTCAGCAGCAGCCATGGGCTCGAAGGGTGGTCTCGTTAGTTGTGATAGCACCAATGATAGCGACCACGGTGGTAGCGGAGGCGAAACCGGGGGGTAGAGGTGCTGGAGGCCCTTCAGGAACTGCTTTACAGTGCTGTCTTGAAAGAGCGTCACTGACGGAGATCGTGGCGGTTGGTATGCGACGGGAAGGCTAAGCCCTGCTGCCGCAGGTGTAAAAGGAAATGGAGGACGGTCGGCATGTTAACTGGCAATGCCGGCTCTCTCCTTTCCTCAGCAAAGGCCACAAAGCGTTGCCATTTGTAGTGGTAGTTGCGGTGCGTCGACTCCTTCCTGGCCGCAGTCAAGGCGTTACCGATGATGGGGTCGGCTATGGCGATATCCTCCAGGCATGGAGGGCCAAGAGCGGCAGGTCTGGGTAGAGTACAAGACCATCGGAGTGGGAGAGCAGGTCCGGTGTCGACGGTAGCCTGAGTAGGCAGCCTTGCGCTGCCTGGAGCAGGGGGGCGAACTAGTGCTGTCTCGGCCAGTATGGGGCTACGAGGACGACGTCCGCTCGGTCGGTGAGGATCTTGGATATCACCCAGCCGAGGAGGGGAAATGGAGGAAAGGCATAAAGAAGTCCCTCATTCCACCTGAATTGGAAGGCGTCGCTGATGGACCCTCAATCGTGACCGGCCCTGGAACAATACCGACGGCACTTCGAAGAGATCGATCGTTGGTTCGCCCCAGTGGTCCCTGATCATCCTGTCGCAGAGGGACCACTCGTGATAAGAGGGCATCCACTGTGGTGTTCTCCTGCCTGGCCACAGGGTGGATTCGTAGCGGGACGCACCAGTTCCAAAGATCGAGAGCGATGTTGAGGAGGGTGGTGGAATGAGTCCCTCCTTGCCTGTTGACGTAACAGATTGCCGTCGTGTTGTCCATCAGGATCAGCACCGTATGGTCTATTACAAGATGACGAAACGCCCTGAGAGCCTTCCATATGGCGAGGAGCTCGAGAGCATTGATGTGGAGGGTGGTCTCGTCGCCAGCCCACCGGCCGCGGACTCTGAGATCATTGCAGTGTGCTCCCCAACCGTGGAGGGACGCGTCTGTTGTCACCGTGACCCACGGCGCTGCCTCTACGAAGGGCATTCCCGTGAGTAGGTGGTCGTAAGAATGCCACCATAGCAGGGAGTCGCGGACGTGCGGCAGCAAGTGCAGTCTCCGGTTTTGGTCGTCTTGAAGCAGGTTGAATGCTCGGACAAACCAGTGTTGGAGAGATCTTGCCCGCAACCTTGACAGGTAAGTGACCGCAGTGGTAGAGGCCATGTAGCCGAGGAGCTGCTGGATCTTCCTGGCTGACATCGTTGGAGCGTTGTAGGCGGCCAGCGCGGACCGGCAGAGCGTCCGTGCTCTGTCCTTTGGTAAGTACGCCCTGGCGGAAACAGAGTCCAGAGTGGCCCCAATGAAGTCGAGCACCCTCGCGGGTTCGAAGTGGGACTTCTTGGGGTTGACCTGGAGCCCTAGGCTCGATAAAAGGGTCAGAGTCCAGTGGATGTCTTCGTAAAGTTTCTGTTTGTGGGATGCCGCCAACAGCCAATCGTCCAGGTAGGGATAAATGGAGACGCCCTTTGTCTGCAGGTACGATACCATGGGGGCCATGCATTTGGTGAAGACCCTGGGTGCGGTTGATAGCCCAAAGGGCAACACTCTGTACTGGTAGCAGGTGCCGTCGACCGCGAACCGGAGATATCATCTGTGCTGCAGGCGGATGGCGATGTGGAAGTAAGCATCCCAAAGATCGATGGAGGCGAACCAGTCCCCTCGGTGGAGGAAAGGAAGGATCGAGGGCAGCACGACCATCTTGAACCTTTTGGGCCGGAAGACCGCAACCAGGCATGACGGCGAAGTGCGACCGCTCCTACCATCACTCTCGAAGCAACCTCCACGGCGTGTTTCGAGGAGATGATCTGCTGGGCCGCTATCGCCATGGCTTCAGTGCAGAGCTGGGTAACTGCTGTGCGGTTCTGCTCCAGGAGGTCCGTTATGCAAGGCGGGATACGCGCCAGAATGTTGCGCAGGTAGGCTGCAAGGCATGCCTGCATGTTGGACACACGGATGTTAAGGGAGGATGCTGTATAAAACCTCCTGCCGAATGTGTCTAACTTGCGACCCTCTCGGTTTGACGGCGTGGTGTGGGTCCTATTGCCTCCCTTGACCTGAGCCGACTCTACGACAATAGAGTTCAGTACCGGATGAGTGAAGAGGAAGTCTGCCTTCTCTTTCTGCGTCCGGTATAGGTGTTCAAGGCGCTGCGGTATCGGTTGGGCAGACGCCGGCTTGTCCCAGGGCTTCTTCACGGTCTTTAACAGCTTGGAGAGTACAGGAAGTGGAACGGTGGAGGGCTGCCGGACTTCCACGCAATCGAACACTGGGTCTTCTTCCTCCTGCTCTGGCTCTGCAACCTTTAGTCCAAGGGTGGCTGCCATACGGAGGAGGATCACAGAGAACTGTTGCACGTCCTCCGGTGCCGATTCCGGAACACGTTCTCCGAAGGCTAACAGTGGCAAATCCTCAGACGCCTGAGTTTGATCATTTGAGTCCGTCTCCAAGTCGTAGCCCTGAGAAGGTATGGGCGACTTCTCAGGGGAACGTTCAGGAGAGCGTTCAGCGGATGTCCGCGGAGAGGTTTGGCGGGTTGGTACTGATACCACAGGGGTTGCCGCGGCTGTCGTAGCGGCGACCGAGGTGGCAGAGGCCTTGGTGATCGACTTAGTGATAGGAACGACCGTCGACCTGACCCTCGCTGTGGACTGCGTCAGTATCGTTGTTGTCTTCGCCGGCCGCGTTGTTGTGGATTCAACGGGGCGGGTTGCCGTCAATGTGACCCTAGGAGGTGGCGAGATTGCCCGCTACCGAGGCAAGGTTCCCTGGATCTCCGGTATTGTGGAGAACGGGAGCGGCTGCGGGAGCGCCCATAGCGGCGATCACTCCTAGCTGGGGAACGCGACCTCCTGTCCTGAGAACGACGGCCCATCCTAGGTGGGGAACGAGATCTCCTAGCCAGGGAGCGAGACCTCCTGTAGGGTACTCAGTATCGGGAGTCATGATGATAACGATCCCGATACGATGGAGAGTGGGAACGGTACTCCGCTGGGTACTCCTTCCACTCAAGACTCCCTTGCTGACCTGGCGATGTACGAGGCAGAGGTGTAACAGGAGTCAGTGGAGCAGCATGGGTGTGGATCTTCGCACACCTCGTGGCGCCGCGGTGATGGTGGCCTTATTCTCCGCTCCGGAGAGCGGGAGTAGCTCCTGTCCGAGGCCGAACGACGCCCGGACGAAGGCCGATGACGCTCCATCACCTCTCCCCCTTGGTCCACTGGAATGCAGTGACTCTTTGGGGGCTGTTCCGCCGCCAGTACAGGCGGTTCCTCAGAGGGCAGGATCTCCATGTCATGCTTCTCTTCGGACACCTCTAGGATTTCCTCCGGCTCCGACAGCTGATGAGATTCCTCAGGGAGCTGTGTTGGAGGTGGAGTTGGTGGGCGTGACTCCCTGGTTGGGGAGCGCCTCTTCTCCTTTCTCTTCTTCTTTTTCTCCTTTTCCTTGTCCTTGTCCTTCTCCTTACCACTGTTCGGAGCGGGGCGCTTCTTCTGTGCAACAGTTGGTGGCCTGGGTGACTCTGAGGCCTTCGTAGTTGCGGACATCCCTTTCGCTGCCTTCGCAGCCACAGACAGCTTGGGGATTCGGGGAAGCGCTGAGATAGGCGTCCTCTGTGTTGGAACCGAGCCCAGCGCCGACAAGGTGGACGGTACGGCAGCCGCCGTTACAGATGAAACCAAAGTCGCCCTCGGAATGTCCGACGTCGTTGCACGCGGAGTTTCCTCTTTCACCTTCAGCGACTGCTCCCAGCAAAATGACTTGAGTCACGAAGACCGATTTCAAAGGGTCTGGGAGGTGAACTCGCGGCAAATTGGGCAAGACCTGGTGTTATGGGTCTCGCCCAAACAAAAAAGGCACTCCGAGTGCTTGTCAGTGAGGGCAACTTTCCGTCCACAGGACGCGCACTTCTTGAAGAGAGCGGAGATAGAACGAGGAAGAAGTCGAAGAGCGGGGAAAAGCGGAAAAATGGAGAAGAGAATCCAAGTCACCAAATAAAGTCCGAAATCCGAAGCCGAAGTCAAGAACGAGCCGAAATCCGAAAAGCCAAGCAAAAACGATCCATAAACAAACTGAGAAGCCAAAACCTTCCGTTCGCGACGGCGGACAAGAAAGAACTGAGGAGAGACCATTACTTGGCGGGAGGAGCATGCACAGTACCAACATGGGGGAGGGGTTCCCGCCAAGCTCCTAAGCTCTAGAATCTTCCGAATGCTACCGCACAGGTGTGAAAGCTCCTAGTGTGTGAAGGCACAGAGACCATGAAGAAGAACAGTAATCTGCATATGGAGTGCCTCTTAGAGTCAATTTCTTTCTTCGACAGCGATGACAAATAGTGACCAACTTGAATCTGGGTTTAAAGACTTCCATGCGGTGCCAGGAATAACTTTTGCTTCCAATATTTGGTTTTACTTGCACTAGCCTGGGATAACTGTCATGAATTAAACCAAACACACAAAGCCAAGGGTGACCTGCTGTATGAACACAGAAGTGCCCTTAGGGCTTGCAACTGACATTGCACAAGCAAGAAGGAGATGGTGAGCTAGCTGTTTGAGTAGTAGGGGCAGGAAGAGCCAAGTGGCAACTAAGGGCAAATAAGGAACAGTTAGCTTGGTTCTGGAATAAACTACCCAAAAAAAAAAAAAGTAATTCTTGAGGAACCAAGGGGCAGGAGACAGAAAAGACAGGCAGATAGGAAATCAAAGTCTTTTGTTTTTTTCCACAGCAGTGTCCCAGTGTGGAACTCACTGCCCTGGGAGGCTTTTTTGGCCTTCTTTTTATTGAGTTTTTAGTATAAACATGTTAACAAATCAGCAGAAAGCTGGAATTGATAAGGGGTGCAGAACTTGTCAAATTTATGTTTGGACCACAAGCCTTAGAACTCTCCAGTCAATGTTGCCACTGGACAAAAATAGTAACTTTTCTAAGCTCCAAGGAAGAGATCTCTCAAGAAGTAGAAGAGAAGAACACTAAGGACTGGAAGCTTGATGTTCATGATTGGGAGAGCTAAATGCAAGGCTTAAGGAATAGGGGGTTATGATGTTGGCACTGAAAGGTGGAAAAACTGAGCAGCGGCTTTGTGAACTGACTGAAGGTTCAAGCAAGAAGGAGGGGAAAGCTACCTAAATTATAGGTGACAACTAAGGGCAAATGCATGCTATTTATTGAATACAGCTGTTGAGAATGTATGGGGAGAGAAGAAGTGGCCTGGTTTTGAGGGAGGAAGACAGAAGGAGAGAGAAACAAAACAAGCAGATCAGCTACTGCCAAGAAATAAACACTTACTGTATGTGAAGTAGAACATTGTGAACTTTTATTCTTGACCATGTGCATATTTTGCTGAAAGAAAATAAAGGGAAAGGGAAAATGAAGTGAATAGTTTTTAGGCTTCAGATGCAAGAAAACAGTTTAGATACTTATTAGTACATGTTCAATGTCCCTTTATATATGGATTGACCTGAAACAGCTTCCCTTATCTGTTGTGAACGTAACTTACGTTAGTGATCACAAGCAGAGAGCACCCTCAACTCAGAGGTATAACATTTGTTTTTCATAACTTGGCAACATTATTTCTTTGATCTACAATTCCCAGAACCCCACCCTGTCTAGCCACTAAGGATTTGTGGGAACTGTCAACCAAAACAGTGGTTTCCTTAAGCTTTGCTGTTTTCCACTCTGATATTGACTGGTTCTGTCCTCAGTGCTTCCATTTGAGAAGGACCTTTGGAAGCAGCACTGAACTGTTGTCTAAC
Organism: Ctenosaura bakeri; assembly: GCA_948474755.1. NCBI lineage: Eukaryota > Metazoa > Chordata > Lepidosauria > Squamata > Iguanidae > Ctenosaura > Ctenosaura bakeri. Next base: position 31,556 of record CAOLHI010002366.1, on the reverse strand, counting down.
CTAGAACAACTAATCAGTATTGGCCTAAGTGGTGTCCCGTTCCGGAACTAGGTGTAGTTTCAAGCCTTCCTAAGAGTTCTTCCAGTGTTGAACACTGACACACATTACTGCTGTAGCATAAGCTTTATAAGTGGTAAATGATGCAGCAGATCACACATAGAAGAGTATCATTCCAGCTTTTTCACTTTCCTTCACAGCCAATGGTAGAACTGGGCTCCCAAACAAATTCTACCCAGACTATTCCTCAGTCAGTTATTGAAATCTTCAATGGGGAGCCCTTGGGCTGGAATGCAGCCCCCTAGGTGAGAGCAATGGAAGATGGACTCCCAAAAATTATACAGTGCAGAAGAAAATAAAGAAATCAATGTGCACAAACATAACCCATTTTCCCCAATAGCTAGCAGAACTATGCAAGCAGGTTTGCAACAGAAAAGAATTTACTCCTCCAGACTGTGCTGAAATTGCAAATGAATGTAAAAAGTATCCAACAAGGTCACTAACACAAACGAAACCTTCCCTGCCACTGGACAGCTATTAACACATGGCTATGATGCTAACAAGAGCTTCAAAACCCACCTGTCTGGTAGCAGAAGCCCAACTCACTACAGATGGATTGAGTAGAAGATAATGTATGTGAGCAAAAGGCTAGGGATGGAGATAATTAATGTGGCTTAATCCACCTGAAACGTGATGTTCTCCAAATGGAGAGCAATTGTGGTGATGTTGACTTAGGGCTGTCTGAGCACAGACCGAGGAATACCTCAGACCAGGTGCTGCAACCATTTGGCACAGTGAAATCATTGGATTAAACTAATCAAATATGCACAAGAGCCATCAGTGTGACTACTCAGCAAAATTTCAGGGCTCGGGATCTGGAAATTCATCAACAGCAGCTGAGGTCACTCTGCACCAAACTGAATGGAAAAACAAATCTTCAAAAAATTACTCCCTTTCTAGGTTTTTGATTTTTCAATTCAAAGCTCACAGACAGTTTGCCACTAAGGGTGAAAACAAAATGGCTGTCTTCATGCATATACAATCAAACAAATCCCATAGTTGATTAAAGCAGACCTTATTCAGTTTAAATTATAGAGCAATAAAATATACCTAGATCTTGGACAATATTGATATATTTTGCCCTTGTTTCTATATAGAATGTTCTATATTTCCATATATTCTATATTGTTTTTTTTGTTGGTTTGTTTTGTTTTTGGCTGCACTGCATTACTGTAATGGAGATAGTCTGTATTACAAAATCTGGCTGAGAAAAAATATCCTGCTCAAAGTGAGGCTGCTTATTAAATTATAAATTGCTCTATGCTTAAAAGAGAAACTTTTTATTTTCTTCAAGGATTCTTTTTTAAAAAGACCTCTTCAATACATAAATCAACTAACCAGATGGTTAAAAACCAGTCATGCTAATAAAAAAAGGAGGGAAGACATCAGTCACTTGATAACACTACTTTAAAAAAGGAGTTGCACAACCAGTTGTCCCAGACATACTTACTAAGTGTTATTATCCAGGATTCTACTGGAAACATTGTAAAGTATCTATAAATAAATCAGGAGAAAAATCAAGAGACAGAATGTTAACGTGGAGTTTGTTCATCTGCAGCTCAAGTGATATAATCAAGTTAACATGTTCTCACAAATCTTTACCTGAGCACCTTGTAGGGGTCTGATGTCCAGCTGGGTCATCACAGTATTTTTCCCAATCACCAGTGTCTTGTGCAAGACTTCAATAGCAAGCTGAACCACATGAACTGTGTAAAAGTTGTTGTTTGTCACATTGAGCATATTCTAGAGAGAAAGACAAACAGATAAGGAGAGTGGCCTATGGGATGAGGTGGTGAACTGACACCAGAATGGGTGTCCACCCGTTCAACTGAATGCTTTCTTGTAATAGGTTCTACTGTGCTGCTGATGCAGGCACTTCAAGTGCAAGCATGCAAACCATAGCAATTACATAGTCCTCACCTAGAAGGCCTTACAATTTGTATATTATAGTCTAAATTTACTGGGTGGGGAGAGTGGGGATGCAGCAGGATGCAGCAGGAAGTACTGGCTAGCAAATTTACTTGTTTAGACTGCAACTCAGAATCTCTATGGCTATATTAGTTGGGGAATCTGGGAGTTGTAGTCTTAAAAAAATATGTTTTCTGGACTCTGGCAGAAAGGAGGCTTGAAATGTGTTTTTGTGTGTTATCTTGAAATAGAAGAAAGGTGACTACGTGGTAAATGTCAGGGTGCCCAACTAATACAACCTCATCAGCTGCTGCCCAAGATAAACAGGAACTATCTGTACTGGACAGGGAAGACCTAACATCGAGGTGGGCAAATTGCAACCCTGAGGTCACATGTGGTCCTAAGATGGTTTTTGTGGTTATGCACTGCCCTTTTTTTGGGGAAAAAAACCAGAGAGAGTAATTTGTCTCTTGTGGAAGCTACCAGGATAGCCATGCAGTTTTTAAATAGATTTAAGGGTACCCAACCATCTTTCAAAACTAGAAATGAACTTTTAGGCCACCCACATTTGTGGTCTCCCTTTTTGGCATATCATACCCCTCCTTGACCTCCAGATGTGCCAAACTGTCCACCTCGGTCTAAATCATGGAACTGGCCCAGTCTGTGATTATGGATAATACAGAGCAGAGGTAAGCAACTGTGAAAGGCTAGGAGGGTGCACTAGAAGGACCTTGCAGGACCACTCACTACCTGTTCCCACAAAAAAGATTTTTTTTTGCCTTGAAGTGCTCTGTATGGCATATAGGGGCATTTTCTTCATGTTTTTGGGCCTTCCCAGCCCATTTTTGGCCCAGGAACAGCCTTTTTAACACAGGAAGTGTGTGGAAGGTATTCCTGTTCACTTCCTGTTTATATTCTGTTTCAGAAAAGCATTTCCTGGGCATCAATTCACCCAGAGGAGACCCATACATGGCAGAAATGCTCTCCCTCACTAGTGAGCATTTAGGAGCAAAATATATATTTTTTTAAAAAAATACTTTTTTGGCCCCTGGAGGGGCTTTGGAGGCAACAATAATAGTATTTGCCAGTGTATAAATGGGGTGCATCTTATATGCCGGCAAATACGGTATATGCCTTTCAGGCAGCCTCGAGCCCAGAAACCAACTAACTAGCTGACTAACTAACTTTCTTTCTTAGCACAGTAACATATATTACATTAATCACAACCACAAGAGATTATGCTATGAATATAATCTTATGTATCATACTAATATAATATTAATATTTTCAATATTCATATCTTTTCCCCAGCTAGCTACTCACAGTCATATTGAGGATGATGCTATAAGTAGAATTGTCGAAGGCGATAGAGGAGGCATTGAGACCAGAAGGGATCACCGCAATGGAGCGTGGGAATAGGAAGTACATCATGAGACATGTCATCAGCAAGCAAATGGCCACCGTAAGCAATACATATAGCTTGCTGCAACAAAATGTCACAGTCAGAGGCATATCATATCACTAATAGGAGATCCCCCTTCCGCACAGGAAGAAAATAGGCAGGAAGAAAGGGATGGAACATCAACACCAATGGAAACACAAACTTACGTTCTCCTGGGTTTCAGTCGCTGATCTCCATAAGGAATGAGGGCTACTAGCTGTTGCTCTTGCTCTGGTTCAGGAAGGAAGGGGAGAGAAAAATCAGAAAACACTCCTGACCCCCTCTCCACAATGTAAAATAGACCCTCTGTATCTATGGGGTTTGGTTCCACAACCCCCCGATAGCAAAAAATGATTGCATCCTATATTATTAAATGGAGGCAAAGTGCATGCAGATGCTTCAGCATGTCCACATTGCGGAACATCGTGTCCTATGCATAAAATGATGGCAATGTGAATTTGCACATCACTCAGATTTGCAGATCTGGAGATTGCATGTAGAGGGTCTACTGTAATGAAAGAACTGGGAGAACACGGGTATGTTGACTTAACATAAGTCAAACCACACACAGAATGTTGTGCATAGTTCTGGCCATCTCAAACAACAACTCTGGAAAGGCTCACAGATCAATTTTCCAACCCAAGAATTCATCAAGGGCCAAACCAACCTCAAAGATGTGGAAAAAACCGCAGTACTCACTTTCTTTGAATTCTCATCTGGTTTTATGATGGGGGATTAGAAACCTTTGATATTTTGTGTCCTATTTACAGCAAAATTGCTGCTCTTGGGGACTTCTAGAAGTGGGAATTTTTTTTTCCACAAAAAATGTTAATATTTATTTGGCCAGGATGCACTGGAGGTCCAAGAGACCTCAAAAACAGCCTAGGAAAATGAAAGTAACCTGCAATCTGAAGGATCTGTTTCACTGCAGTGGGAAAACTCCCTTGTTCTCACCCAACCTGTAAATTATGGTTGGCTCCAGAGGAAAGAGCAGAGAGGAACTAGGTTTGAAGTGTCACCTACCTCTGGGGATTCTCCCAGTTCCCTGGCAAGTAGGACAGGTGACAAAGTCCCGGCTGGCAACGCCTGCACAAGGTACACAAGACACATCTGCAGTGTCCTCTTCATTGATGCTGGCATAGTGTGATGCTTTATCTCCAGCACTTGGGCTTTTTTGTAGAATCGGTTTTTCTTCATCCGCCTTCTTCCCAGAACAGAAATTCTTCAACCATGACAAGATTTTGTCCATTACTCAGAGACACAGTCTTCCTGGGACAAGAAACAGTGACTTGTTCGCCAATCAGAATCTGAGCAGGCTGATAAATTCCTATAGGCAGTACTTTAATTTCTTATTAAAGAGATTGCAGGGCTCAAGTATACTTGTACTTTATCTGGTATCACAGTATTATATTCCCAGGCTCCATTCCTGCACCTAGGCTGTTTTGGCTGTGTTCACTACCTTGTCTGTTTAACAGCAAGGAAGCTGTTTCATATCAAGTCAGACCATTGGCCAATCAAGCTGATTATTATACTGACTGGATGCAGACATCCAAGATATCAGACAAGGGTCTTTCCCAGTCCTGCCTGGGCTTCAGCTTACTAAGTCATTAGGACATCAACAAAGAAAAGTTACTTATTAGGAAGACAATTCTCAGAATCCTCCAAAAGAAGCCATGACCATGCTGACTGAGGGATGCTGGGAACTGTCATCCAACGAAATAATTTTCTAAGTATGATCACTAGACCATCTTGATCAGTACTGCCTAACTGGCTCTTATATATCCAGTCTCATCAGTTGGAGGCAGGTTGTGGTAGTTTCAGAGAGTAAAAGCTATATGGAAGATGGAACACTCCTCAGTGTGTGAGGAACACTCCTCAGTATTTGTTCTACTTTCATCAGTGGCAAACAGAACAGAAACGGAATTTTTTTAAACAACCACAACATCTGTTTGACCACAGGTAGCAGAGGACAAAATAAAAATATGTACGATCTAGGAAATGAATGCTCTCTTAAACCAAGCCTCTTAAAGCTCTTGTTTTCTTGCAATCTTAGAACATGAGTCTGTCAGCAGTGTGGGTAAGTGATATTTTATTCTGCAGACATGAAATGCTTTACTTCTTAGGCATTTTAGAAATAATCATAGATATTTCTTATAACACCATCTTCGTTGGATCTATTTCCTAGTTGGGATCCTCAACTGTGGTGTCTTTTTCACACTGCCATCTACCCCTACAAAATTTGTCTCATACTCAAGCCAACAACTCCCCAAGCCTCCAATCTGCTAGATTGGTGTAAACACAATATAGAAACAAAAGAATGGAGAGCGGCAGAGAAGCAAGAGACCTTTGGGGCACATTCATGTTTATGTATTGGCGGACTGATGTGTAATCGTTTATTTTATTCTGCTAGTGTTTTCTCTTGACACTGTTAGATTTCATTATAAATGGACTGGATTTAACTAACTACTTTTTTTCTATTGTTTTAATTAGTTCTAATCCATCTTGGAAGTCACTCTGAAGATGTACAAGAAATATTATTGCTGTGTGTCTTCGAGTCATTTCTGACTTATGGTGACGCTAAGGTGAACCTATTATGGGTTTTCTGGGGCTTGAGGGCATTTGACTTGCCCAAGTTCACCTAGTGGGTTTCCACGGCTGAGCAGGGAACTGAACCCTGGTCTTCAGGGTTGCAGTTCAACATTCAAACCACTACATCATGCTGGATCTCTTGTATAAGGAATACAATAATATAAATAATGTAATAAAGAAAACTGGATCAAGATTACTTGTACAACATTCCTCAAAAGGCAAGCACTATATGAATAACGAACTAGTGAATGACATCTCATACCAGAATGGGAAACTAGGGTAGCTCCATGGCTCAATTTTTACATGTCCTGGACCTGTGATGGTAAGCTGCCCCATTTTGATGAAATGTAAGCCACAAATAACAGCTGAATGGTACTACATGTCTACCACAGTTGCAATTCCAGGTGTTGGCTTTCTCTGGTGGTTTCGGGGGAACTGCGCTTTCTTCACTCTTGCTTTATATGGTAGGAATTGGCTATTAAGATGATACTCTAAACATCTTTGTAATTGAGAGGAGTCCCTTATTCAAAAAGTTGTTGTTGAGAACGGTACATCTGGATGGACCTCAGAACAGGGCTTTTTTTTTTTTTTTTTGCAGTAGATCCATCCTTTGGGGAGACAGTTCCAGGAAAGAGCCACCTGTGACCAAGTACGCAGGCTCTACAGTATACTTCTGTTCAGACTTTCTAAGGAAACAGTGATTTTAAAAGAAAATCTACAGGTTTAAAATGAAATGCATTTTTTTTTCATATGCTCCCTTTCCACTCCATTCATGTTGGTCTTTGGATTAATGTTGCCCTTTGTTCCTTTAAAAGTGGGCTGTGCAATAAAATACTGCAGAGTATCACTATTAAGGGTGCTGGTCAGCTATGTTCTCCCGCCAGAATAAGCTGAAGAAGTGCAAATAAGGCAAAATGAGCACAGCTCTTACCTGACAGGTAGAGAGGGCAGAAGCCAACAGAGGATCACTCCCAAAGGTTCTCACTCAAGCTAAGAACCGGAGGGAGGGAGCATTAGGAGATGTCCAGTATTTCCCACAGATGCAGACCCTCAACCAGCCACAAGTTTAGGTTTCTCCAGTCATTTCTGCCTTTGTTCTACGAAGAAGGAGAATTAAGACTACATTTGGGCCACATATTCTAATTAGGAAGCTTATCGTTCCTTTCTCTTCCCATATGGAGAATTTTAGCCATATCTCAAATACATTTACCGGTATCTAAATCTAGTTTACAGCAATACAGACTCTTGCTTATCAATACAAATGGGAGTAGGGACTGATGGACTGAGTAGCCAGGATTACTCTATATATCTAAAATTAAGAAGAGTTCCTCCTTGACCTGCTGCCTCATAAAAAAAAAAAAATCCAAAAAGAGGAAATGAGCAAGTTCCTTTGCAATGATGCAAGTTTCATTTAGATTGAGAAGGGATTTTCCCAGGTTACATTATAATGGGCTGTGTTGCCTTGCTCTCTTCAGTGGGTCCATTTTATTTTCCTGAGGTGACAATAAACATTTAGAAACAGGTACTTAAGGTCATGAGAAGATATAATTCATCAGAAAAGACAATAATGCTTTTTAAGGTAGAAGGCAGTAGGAGAAGAGGAAGACCACATTATAGACTCAATCAAGGAAGACATGACCCTGAATCTGCAAGACCTGAGCAGGGCTGAGGTCTCTCATGCCAAGTCACCAAGATCGACTTGAGGGCACTTAACAACAATAACAAACTCCAGACAACCTAGGAGTGTAGTTGACACCTACCCCCAAAAAAACCAAAAGCAAAATTCTGCAGCATTGCCAACCTTTCAACCAGCCTCTGCACCTCTGTCCTTAAGAAGCAAATTACCACAGAGACATTAGCAGGTGATTATACTTATTGTCATTGCTGAGAACCACCCATTTCTCTAGACCAGGGGTGGGCAAATTGTTGTTGGACTGCAACTCCCAGCACTCCTGACTGTTGCCAGGCTGACTAGGGCTGCTTGGGATTACAGTCCAACATCTGGAGGGCTCCACTTTGTCCATCTCTGCTAGAGAGCAAGCCGCTTAAAAAGCCCCTGACGATGTAGGGTTAACTGTATATAGATTTTGAGGGAAAGGGGGAGAAAATAAAAACATGAGCAGAAAAAGACCAACTTTCCCTCTTTACTCACCTCCTTTCCCTCTCTACAAGTATGAACTTTGCTTGTAAGGATTAAGGAGTCTTGCCTTGTAGAAGTGGCTTTTAAGATACTGGGGGAATGTAACTGTTGTCAGCTAAGGGGTTTACCAGGAAAAGTCTCCTATCTTTCCTGCTTCTCTGGCCATTTCCACACTAGACTGTTATAGCGCTATTATTCCACTTGCAACATCCTATGGAATCCTGGGGTTTGCAGTTTCGGGAGGGGCCTGGCCAGTGAAACTGCAAACCCCCATCTGGCCCCTCCCGAAACTGCAAACCCCAGGATTCCATAGGATGTTGCAAGTGGAATAATAGCGCTATAACAGTCTAGTGTGGAAATGGCCTCTCTCTTCCCCAAAGAAACTGGCTGGTAAAAGGCACCGTAAAACTACTTATTGAAGGAAGGCAGCCACACACCCATGTGCCACCGTCAGTTCCCCCAAACGGTGTGGATTTTAAAAACCTGGTTGCCTCAGGTGAGGGTACTTTTGAGGAGTCTCAATGGCCGAACAGCCAGTCTAGGGGTTCATGGGCATGAGGTAAGTAAAGAGGGCGAGGAAGAGAAAACAGAAGGCGCAAATTAAGTTGGAAACACCCACGTGACAACGGGGGGAAAAGTAAGAGAAAGTTTCTTTTAAAACGGAAGTTTCTTTTTTAGAAAGGCAAGCTGGTGGTGGCTGTGGGGAGAGGCAGGGGGCCGTTTTGATGAGGGGCCGAGGGGACGGGAGTTACATTTACCTCATGAGGGACGCCTTCGGGGGAGATTAAAGGGGGCACCTGCTCACCCAAAGAGAAAAGAGGGGCTGCCGTTGGGGTCCTGACGCTTCGCCGGCCTCAAAATAAACCAGACGACGCGGAACCGAAAACGAAAAGCGACTGAGCCTCCGTCTGCGTCCCTCCTTCGTCGTCGGTTGAGGTGGGAAACAACCGGCTCCACCCCCGGCAGCTACTTCCCTTTCTTGAAGGACGATGTTTCTCCAGCCGTTTCCATTAAAATAGCTGCTCCCTCCTCCCGCGACGGCACACCGCGAGCGCCAGCTTGGTTTCCTCAAAGGGTTGTTTAATTTCCAAAGCAGAGGAGCGAAGGGAAAACGGCCTGAAAACCACGCCCCTCCTCGAATTACAAAGCAAACCCTCAGCATGTTTAGCCGGGGTTGAAGTCCGTTGTGGTCTCCCCCTCTCAGTAAATGCCTATGTCATGAACCACCCTTATTCCTTTATTTCACGGCCTTTCCGCACTACATTGTTATAGCGCTATTGTTCCACTTTCAACATCCTATGGAATCCTGGGGTTTGCAGTTAGGGGAGGGGCTATAACTACATTGTTATAGCGCTATTGTTCCATTTCCTCCGGCCTCTCCCGAAACTGCAAACCCCAGGATTCCATAGGATGTTGAAAGTGGAACAATAGCGCTGTAACAATGTAGTGCGGAAACGGCCTTAGGGTCAGGGCCATTGATGCGCTGCGTTCTTTACTCGGAAGCAAGCCCGAGGAAAAGTTGAAATCAGTGGTTCTTTACTTCCAAACCTAACCGCTCCCATGCCCAGCCCTTCCACTCATATTTGCGATCCACGTGGAAAGCCCACGGCGATAAACGGAAAGCTTGCACGCTGCCCTGAAACACTGACTAACCGAGCCAAGCGGGAGGTGTGTCTCAAAACCGTCTTCATCTTTAAAAAAATCTGCGTTGATTCTGAACGCCTTTCGATTTTTAATTCAACCAAGGTGGTCGGGGAATTGATTTCGGCTTTTGGAAATTCGGCGGGCGTGAAATCTTTGCGTTCCCTCACTTTCAGCTTGCGTCCCCCCTTCATTTCAAGGGATCTTTAAAGACGTTGTTTTCAGTTAATGCAGATGCAGCCCGACTTTTAGTGAGTTCTCCTGACATGAGCTGTTTCCTCACTACACTGTTATAGTGCTATTATTCCACTTTCAGCATCCTGTGGAATTCTGGGGTTCGTAGTTTACTGAGGCCAAAGAGCTCTCTGGCTGAGAATCCGAAATGTCCCTCCTTAAACTACAAACCCCAGGATCTCATGAGATGTTGAAAGTGGAATAGTACCGCTATAACAGTGTAGTGCGGCAACGGACGTGGTCTTCAAAAGGTAACTCCCCTCGCAGGCGTTTTTCATTTCATTTTTCATTTCCACGGATGCCCCATACTTCCCTTTTTCATCTTGAAAAGGTCTGCCGAACGACTGAATAAAGTAGCTATTCGGGGTTGCTGTCTCTTTCTCTGTTTCGGAAGAGACTGAATTTTGGCCAATAGTTAACTTCGAGCTGAAATGGGGTCAGGGACCTTCTCAGTAATGAAAACAGGAATCGGCTACAAAGCCTGTACTTAACTCTGCCATTGGGGAAAGGGAGGCAGATAATTTTGGGTGACATGGAAGGCCAGCAAATTGTTAGTTATTTATTATTGTTCATTATTATTGGAAAAAAAATTTTTTTTTTACTCCTTCAGTGAGGTGCAAACTTCTTATCTTCTTACTTCAGCACTGGGAAACTGTTCTTTGGAACCATTATGTATTATGTCAGGTACAGGTTTACAGTATGCTCTAGGTAGTTGTCATAACAACCCACTTTCATTGTACTGGAGCTTTTGTGCAGTTATATTTACATAAGAGACCACATTATTCTATATTACTCATTGTAAGGTGATATCCATAGTATAAATCTGAGTTGACTTGTCATTATCATAGTTCTAATTAGTTCAAATTAGCTTGTTGGGGGCATGTATAGAAATGTTTTGAAATACATACTATTTGTAAGTTGTTCGCCGCCTCGATCCATATGGAGGGGCAGGATACAAATAAATAAATAAATAAATAAAAATGTTATACTTTATCATTTTAAACCATATGCTTCATGTTTATATAATTATTTGGATGCTTATATATCTGTACATTTGGATGCTTATATATCTGTACATTTATTCAAACCTGATCCCATCTATTTATTTCAGTAGTTCTACTTCAAGCAGCAAAATGTGTTTAGGGCTAGCTTCTCCAGGCTAATGCCTGGGGTATGGTATGTTGGACTGCAATTCACATTATGTGCAGTCAGCATATCTGTTAAAGGCACCAGACCACAGAAGCTTTCTTATAATATCTGTGATTTAACTGACATTTAACACTACTGCTACTCTCCATGATTAAACCACTTACCCAGGGCACAAAAGACTACTTTTTAGAAGTAAATTTGGTTCTGTTCACCTCTTATGGTGTTCAAAAAGCAACTTTTGTTCACCTACTATGGTGTTCAAAAAGCAATTTTTGTTGCTTTCTACATTGAGAAACAGCTTGCTCTTGTTGCATTGCTAATTATTTCAAGGGGAATACTTTGTTTTGATAATAAAAAGTTTTAAAGTTGAAAAATTCAATCTTCCAAAATGTCTTTAAAAATTTAAAAGCAACTAAATTGCCTGTTACATTGGAGTAACTTCATTCCCATGTAATTGCTTTTGAACTGAAGCTCATTAAGAGTCCAGGTATCAAAACCATAACTTGCTTCAGGTAACACATACTGGTAATTAGATATTTCTGAGATCTGCACCTAACAGTCCTGCCTTTAGAACAGGGGTGGAAAGCATGTAGCTCTCCATATGTTGTTGGACTGTAGCTCCCAGCAGGCCTGGACAGTGAAAGTAATAGTAAGAAAAGCTGGGAGCAACCATCCAACATCTGGAGAACCACACAAAACCTGTCCTACTTTAGAAAGTTCACATAGGTTTTCCTTTTTACTGAGAAGTATAAGAGTACTTATGCAGCTTTAAACTCTAGCTAACTCTGCACACCTGCTTCTGTCCTGGTACTCCTCTGCTACAGGATCCAGTGTGCTGCAGTATCCTCAGGCTTAGAAGAATGCCATTCAGAATTAATTTCTACTCCTTTCAATAGGGGTTACTTACAAGTGTGCTTAAAAGAGTCATGTGAAGATAAAAATGAAAAAAATCAAGGAAAATCATTTTCCCTTTTTAAATGAAAGATTTTTCCTGGAAAAAAAATGAAAATTAGAAAAAATTATTATGGAATATTTTCTTCTAGAATGATTGATAAAATAATTAAAAATATTTTCATATATTTCCTCACCCCTAAATTATTTTCTGAGAGTTAGTGTGGTGTAGTGATTTGAGTGTTAGATTATGACCCTGGAGATCAGAGTTCACTTCCCTCCTCGGCCATGGGAACCCACTGGGTGACCTTGGGCATGTCACACACTGAGCTCCCAGAAAACCCTGTGATAGCTTTGCCTTAGGGTTGCCATAAGTCAGAAATGACTTGAAGGCACACAACAACTAATTATTTCTAAGAATTATATAGTGGGTATACCTTTAGGTAAGACTGTATGATATCTCATATCATAGCAATTTCTCATCTTGATTCCTTTTCTTTGTTCTTTTTATGGAAAAGAGAGCTTTATGTCTGCTTAACACTATAGAGAATTTAGCAGACAAAGTAATGTTCTCTGTTTTACTAATTTTGGTTTATTATGATTAATAACGTTTTATTTGTTTTTATAGTTTTTGCCTGCTTTTAACAGACTGGAAATATCCAAAGGTATTGTTCAGGATCTTGTAACAAAAAATAAAATTAAAAAGGAAATTCGATTTCCTTTTCTTAAAAAGAAAATTCAGTTGATATTTCAAACAAAGTAATTTTTATGTCAGCAAAATTACTTGTAATACATTTTCCTAAAGTAATAAAGTGACTTTCAATCTGCGAAGGGTGCTAATCTAATTTTTCATTTTTTTCTGAAAATTTCTGTTCTTCTTCGTGGTCTCTGTGCCTTCATACACTAGGAGCTTTAGCGCCTGCGCGGTAGCGTTCGGAAACTTCTAGAGCTTGTTCGCTTGGCGGGAACCCCTCCCCCACGCCGGTACTGCGCATGCTCCTCCCGCCGAGCAACGGTCTCTCCTCAGTTCTTTCTCGTCCGCCGTCGCGTACGGAAGGTTCTTTGGTTTGTTCCTCTCACTTTCGTGCTTGGCTTGCTGTTTTCACGGTTTTACGGACTTTTGGACTGTCTCTGACCTCTCTTTCGGACTCCCCCTTCGGCTTTTGGTCTTTTTCGGATTTCGCAGTTTGGCGTTCTTCGTCTTATGTCCGCGCTCTTCAAGAAGTGCGTGTCCTGCGGGCGCAAAGTTGCCCTCAACGACGGCCACAAGGAGTGTCTTTTTTGTTTGGGTGAGTCCCACAACATTCGGACTTGCCCAATTTGCCGGGATTTTACTCCCCAAACTCTCCGCAACTGGTCCGCGAGACTTAAGTCTTATTGTTGGGAACAGTCTCTGCGGGCGATAGACGAGACCTCCACTTCCAAGATGGCCGACAAGAAGACGACCACGCCATCGACGGTATCGGCGGCTGCCGTTCCGTCCACCTCGTCGGTATCGGGCTCGGTACCGGCGAAGACGCCGATCTCGGCGTTACCGAGGATCCCGAAGCTGTCGGCGGCTGCCAAGTCAGCGAAAGGATCCTCGACAGCGAGGAAGGCTGAGGCTCCCCTTACGGAGACGCCTGCAAAAAGCGCCCTGCTCCGGACGGAGGCAAGGGCAAGGAGAAGGAGAAGAAGAAGAAGAAGAAGGAAAAGAAGCGCTCCCCGGCTGGGGACGCTCAACCTCCTACTCCTCCTCCTACTCAGCAGCCTTCCAAAGGGCGAGGCGAGTCCGTCGACCTCTCGGAGGATGAGATCGAGGACGTTCCCCAACAGCGCCCGGACTCGCCTGTGGCAGACCCTCCAACCCTGGTGGAGGAGCGCCACCGCCCTTCCAGCCGTCACAGGTCGGCCGACCTGCAGCAGAGAGAGACCTCTGCTTCTCCGGAGCGGCGTTCGACCTCATTCAGGTCCCGGTCCCGCTCTTCGGAGCGTCCGGTGGCCTCGCCGCCTCCTAGGGAGACTAGAGAGGAACAACCTCGTTCGTCTGCCTCCAGATACACCTCGGCGTCCTACGTGGCCAGGTACGCGAGGGAATCTGAATGGAGAGAGCGCCCGGCCTCTTATCGGTCACATTCACCATCGTACCGGGATCGGTACCATCGTGACCCGAGTCGCTGGGAGACCTTCCGGAGGTCCCGGTCACCTCGTCGACAGCGCGAATCGCGCTCACCTAGAGGGGACGAGGCTCGGTACCATCGCCACCGAAGCCGATCTCCGTCGGACCGCCGCTCCTTCAGCCGCTCTCCCTCTCCTCGATATCATAGGGCGAGGGAGCCTTCACCTCGATATCGGGCGATATCGCCACCTCCTAGGGTCACTGCAATGGCGACGCGCCCTACGGAGTCGGTGGTGACTGAGCGGGCTAAGACAACCTCAGCCTGCCAGACTGCCCCTGTCACCACTAAGAAGGTGAAGTCCGTGGTCAGCCAGCCCAAGCGTGACGCTGCCACTACCACCGTCCCGGCTGCGGAAAAGCCTAGGAAGGCAACACCTGTGGCGACTGCGAAGGAGCCGGAAAGCGAGCGGCGAGAGGACGCACCGAGCTCGGAGTCGTACGACTCGAGTGCGGAGTCAGAGGTGTCTGAGGCGGCCTCCCAGGAGTCTCCTCCGCTGGGATTCGGGGATCCGATCCCAGATTCTGCTCCAGAGGACGTCCACCAGTTCTCTGCTATGCTGCTCCGCATGGCCACTACCCTCGGCCTTAAGATCGCCGATGCGGAGCCGGAGGACGACGATCCAGCCTTCTCCGTCTTCGAGGAGAAGCAACCTGCCACGGCCCCTCTGCCTCTCCTGCCCCGGATATCCAGACTGGTGAAGGCCGCCTGGGATAGGCCGGCCTCGGCGCAGCCGATACCGCAGCGGTTGGAACACCTCTACAGGGTGCAGAAGGATAACACCGGTTATCTCTTCAACCACCCTGCACCGAACTCTGTGGTGGTCGAGTCGGCACAGACGAAAGGCTCCGGCAGGCAGCACACCACCCCGCCGGATAAAGAGGCAGGAAGTTGGACGCCTATGCAAGACGGTTCTATTCCGCCGCCTCCTTGCAGATCAGGCTGTCCAACACTCAGGCTTGCCTCGCGGCATACCTGAAAAAGGTGCTCGATCGCCTTCAACCGGCGATGGAGGCGGTACCGGAGGACATCCGCCAAGCCTCCTCGGTGATATTCAACGAGGCCATCTCCATCGCTCGGCAGCAGATGGCCTCCTCCAGGCACGCAGTGGAGATTGCCTCCCGGGTCATGGCGGGATCCATCGGCCTGCGCCGCCATGCTTGGCCGTGGCCGGCCGACATCCAGGAGGACACCAGAAGGAGAATTGAAGATCTCCCCTTCGACGGTGAGGGCCTATTCAATTCGTCCACCGACGAAGCGTTGGACAATCTCGTGAAGGCGAGGCTAACCACCAAGAAGATCGGGCTACAGCCGGCCACGCAAGCCCGCAGGACCTCCGCCTTCCGCCCATCCTGGCGACGATCTTCCACTTCGTCGTTCCAGCGTTCGGCCCAGTCTGGACAGTCGAGACCGTCCTCCGGCTCGTCGGCCAGACGCACGGTTAGACGACGCCCGGCTTCGTCCAAGAAGTCCTCCTCCGAGACAAAGTCTCGGTTTTGACGTGCCTGGCAGGACCTACCAATACCCACTCTTCAGCCTACCATCAGCGCTCGGAGACCGACCGACTCTGGCTCGACATCTCGCGGAGTGGCAGTGCGTCACTACGGACTCTTGGGTGCTTTCCATCGTCCGTCTTGGCTACGCCATCGAGTTTCTCGATATTCCTCCTCGAGGCGTTTACTATTCCACGCCGTCGAGTCCGGCCCTCCTGGAAGAGATCCAATCCCTCCTCCAGAAAGGGGCGATCGAGCAGCTCCCGCAAGAAGCCAAGACCACCGGCTTCTTCTCCAGGTACTTCACGGTACCGAAAGCCGACGGTACCCTCCGGCCGATCCTAGACCTCAGAGGGGTGAACTACTACATCCGCCCCAAAAGGTTCAAGATGGTCACGATGCCGTCGATCCTGCCCTTCCTACATCGAGGGGACTGGTTCGCCTCCATCGATCTCCGAGACGCATACTTCCATATCGCCATTCGCCCGCAGCACAGACGGTACCTCCGCTTCGCAGTCGACGACACCTGTTACCAGTACAAGGTGCTGCCGTTCGGACTCTCGACTGCCCCAAGGGTCTTCACCAAGTGCATGGCCCCGGTGGTATCCTTCCTGCGGACGAAGGGTGCTTCTGTCTTCCCTTACCTCGACGATTGGCTGTTGGTGGCGTCCTGCAAACAGAGACTTTACCACGACGTCCACATGACGTTGTCACTCCTGACCCGCCTTGGTCTACGGGTGAATCCGAAGAAGTCCCACCTCGAGCCGGCGAGGATCTTGGACTTCATCGGGGCGACGCTCGACTCGACCTCCGCCAGGGCGTACCTACCAGAGTCTCGAGCCCAAACCCTGATCCGGGCCGCCGCTCACGCTCGTACGGCCCCGACGTTATCTGCGAGAAGCGTCCAGCAGCTCTTGGGCTACATGGCTGCGACGACCGCTGTGACATATCTCGCCAGGCTGAGAGCGAGACCTCTTCAACACTGGTTCGTCCGTATATTCGACCCCCTGCGAGACGAACAGACACTCTGACTGCAGCTGCCGGGAGACGTCCGCTCATCCCTCCGATGGTGGCAGTCGCGACGCAATCTCATGTCAGGGATGCCTTTCCAACAGCCGACACCGAAGGTGACGGTAACGACCGACGCCTCCCTGTATGGATGGGGTGCCCACTGCGGCGATCTCAGAGTCCGCGACAGATGGACCGACGACGAGACCGCTCTCCATATCAACGCGCTGGAGCTGCTCGCCGTCTGGAAAGCCCTACGGGCGTTCCGCCACGCCGTGGCGGGGCGCACGGTCCTGATTCTGACGGACAACACCACCGCCGTCTGCTACATCAACAGACAAGGTGGGACTCATTCCACGACCCTGCTCCACATCGCGCTCGACCTGTGGGAATGGTGCATTCGCCTGCACACGCATCCCGTGGCGGTTCACCTGGCCGGGCAGGAGAACACCACGGCAGACGCCCTCAGCAGGGACACCTCATCCCATCACGAATGGTCTCTCTCCGGAGAGGCGTTCAGACTGATTCGGGACCGCTGGGGCGAACCATCGATCGACCTCTTCGCGACCAGGGAAAATGCGAAGTGTCGCCGATTCTGTTCCAGAGCGGGCCACGATCGTGCCTCCATCGGGGACGCTTTCCAGTTTCCGTGGACCGGGGAACTCCTCTACGCGTTCCCGCCGTTCCCGCTGCTCGGCTGGACGATATCGAAGATCCTCGCCGACCGAGCCGACGCGATCCTGGTGGCCCCGTACTGGCCGAGGCAACATTGGTTCGCACCCCTGCTACAAGCCGCGCGAGACGACCTGCTCCGGTTGCCACCGACACCGGACCTGCTCTCCCACTCCGGCGGCCGAGTCCTCCATCCGGACCTGCCACGCCTGGCCCTCCATGCCTGGAGGATATCGCACTAGACGATCCCGTGCTCGGTACCGTCCTCGTCGCGGCCAGGAAGGAATCCACCCGTCGCAACTATCAATACAAGTGGCGACGCTTCCTGACCTTCGCTAACGAGAGGAGTGAGCCGGTATCGCCCGCGGGGCTCTCTACCGTCCTGCATTTCCTCCTGCACCTCCGGCAACAGGGGCTGGCGTTTCCATCCCTGAAGGTGTATCTCTCCGCGATCGTGGCATACCAACCACCACGGTCGGCTGCCTTGGCCTTCTTCAGGAACGATACCGTTAAGCGGTTCCTGAAAGGACTTCATCATCTCTACCCGCCGGTATCGCCGCCGCTACCGCCGTGGTCCCTCTCGCTGGTGCTCTCGCAGCTGACAAAGCCGCCCTTCGAGCCGATGGCGACCTCGGATGATAGGCTCCTGACCATGAAAACTGCCTTCTTGGTAGCGGTGACCTCAGCGAGGCGAGCGGGTGAGATCACAGCTCTTCGATCCGATGAGCCCTTCACGGTCTTCCACAGAGACAAGGTGGTCCTGAGACCTGACATCTCGTTCCTGCCTAAGGTGGTGTCCAGTTTCCATCTCAACCAGGACATCATCCTGCCTGCCTTCTTCCCGAACCCGACGACACCGTTGGAGCGGTCTCTCCACTCCCTGGACGTGCGTCGGGCCGTGGCCTTCTACATGGACAGGACTGCTTCCTTCCGACAGACGCCGCATCTCTTCGTTTGCTATGGGCGACGTCGGAAGGGCCTCAAAGTGTCCACCCAGCGCTTCTCCAAATGGGTGGTGAGGACTATTCAACTGGCGTATGAGCTCGCGAGGAAGCCTCTGCCAGTCCTGCTTCGAGCCCACTCCACCAGAGCGGTGGCTACTTCTGCGGCCCTCCTGCGAGGAGTTGACCTGCATGAACTCTGCCGTGTGGCGACCTGGTCCCAACCATCGACCTTCGTGCGCCACTACAGGCTCGACTGCCGGTCGCGCAGAGATGCCCGGTTTGGACGTGAGGTGTTGGCTTCCGTGCTGTAGGACCTGACCCGCCGTCCGACCGGTAAGCTACACAGTCTCCTAGTGTATGAAGGCACAGAGACCACGAGAAGAAGAACAGGTTGCTTACCTGTAACTGTGGTTCTTCGAGTGGTCATCTGTGCCATCATACACACCCGCCCTTCCTCCCCTCTTTCTCAGGTCCCTGTAGGTTCTACGGCGGACGACAGAACTGAGGAGAGACTGTTGCTCGGCGGGAGGAGCATGCGCAGTACGGGCGTGGGGGAGGGGTTCCCGCCAAGCGAACAAGCTCTAGAAGTTTCCGAACGCTACCGCGCAGGCGCTAAAGCTCCTAGTGTATGATGGCACAGATGACCACTCGAAGAACCACAGTTACAGGTAAGCAACCTGTTCTTCTGTAAATATCCCCCTACCCCCTCATGTCTTCAGATTTTCTAGAAGTCTTACCATGTCTACTTAAGGTAGCAAACCTGTTGGATAATTAGCCTTGATTCCACATGCTCCATACAAGCAATTTACCCAAACGTGTTAAACACACTTAGAATTGTATAAAAGTCGTATTAGTCACCTAATCCAGACATCTGAAAGCCTTCCCAAATAGAAAGGGCTTGGTTTCTCAGTCTAGGATCATAACTTTCAGACAGAGTCCTAGGGACTACTATTGCAGAGAAAGTCCCAAACCTGTTCACATCAATCCACTAAGGCAGGAATAGGGCCCTCTAAAAGTTTCTGGATTGCAGTTCCCATCATCCCTCTGTTACTGCAGTTTAGGCCTACTTCCCTAGATATCATTTTGATATCATAATTTGGCTCTCTTCCACCACCCCTCTCCATGTGTTTGTGAGGCCCCCGGACAAGCACAGAACTAGGCTTGGCCACTATTTGCTGGACATTCCATTCTCCACCCAGGCAGGCCAGAAATAGCAGATCCTCACTTTAGGAGACCTCTCTATAAACACCTTCGTTATGTATGCACGCTGTTTACAAAGAACTCCCTGCCCTGAGCAGGCAACCTGGTAAGCTGAATACTCAACTGCCAAGCACTCTACGTATGCATACTGGCTAACTCTTTGTCAATTCGGACTTAATCAGGCTAAATTGTGACCTTTCCAAAGCTTTGTCCCCGCTCCTAAAACACATTGTTCTCCCCAAGTAAGGCATAGCCTGCAGTCACACTTCTCCCTATAAAAACCCCTGATTCTGAGACCATCCTCGGATTGCTCCTGAGTTCCAGACTGCCTTGCTGCCACTTTGCTTGGTGAGCTTCCCCTCAGCTCCACGTACTGAGCCACTTCGAACCCCAGCATCGCTCTCTATCTTTGATCCACTAGGAAAGACGGGATAAAAAGAAATATTATTATTATTATTATTATTATTATTATTATTATTATTATTATTATTCAGGAACAGGTTTCGTATCACCCGAATCAACTATCCCTCTGAAAATCCCGCTATCCTACTCAAACCTTTATTTTCCTTAGTTATCTGTGTGCATGTGTTGCGTACATTATGTGCCTGTATTCAATAAAGATCATTCATAATTTCCAACACGGTTTGCTTCTTGACCTGGTCTGACCCCGTAAACATTGGCTTACAAGATCCTGCTGCGTTACCCTGCCTCTCGTAGTGCCAACCAGTGCTCTTGACTAATTTCCCCCATTTTGTGTAATTGTAAGGTTATTTAGGTGTCCCTCCCAGGACCCCCAGTAAACAGGGTAACACCTCACTGCTACCTAAGTCTGATGGTAAAATTGTAGTCCCAGATCTGAAGAGCTTTATATCACCATTCCTATAGTGAAGAGGCTTTGAGCAGAATAGCCTTAGCTGATCTTCATTCAGTGCATGATGTAGTGCTACGATTGCTTGGATTCAGGATAATGTGGGCTTTAAAAAGCAGAACAATGCACTTTGATTTGAATAAACTTGAAGTCACCCTAACACATGCAATTTTTAGCCATCAAAAGCCTCAGAACACAATGCGGAAGCAAACATACTTGAGACAGTGGAGTACACCTGTATGGATGGGAATAATGTGGCCTTCCAGATGTTGAAATGCAATTCTTAACATAGCCTCACTGTTGACTATGCTGAGTAAGGATGCTGGGAATGCAGTCCAACAACATCTGAAAGGCCTCATCATTCCCATCGCTTGAATGCAGTAACTTGAGGCCATGTATTATGATGCCTTGTTTTTCATTTTGAGGAAACAACACAGCTGGTGTACAAGATATAACTGGAAAATGACTCTTGAATACATTTACAAACCTTCCACCTCAAAGGGAAGGTGGTAGTAGAAGCACTGTCAAGGAGCAAATCTGCCACTTCAAGGCAAGTTGAGTATCTATGTCTTATATAAATCTTGTTGTCCACCAAATGACTTAAATCTTATCCAGCCTGATGGCTGGTTTGCTTTGAGGTGGCCTGCCACTGAGTGATAAGAAGTGGGGGCAAATGGGATGACCAGCACCTTCAATCCATGTTTGTCGAGTTCTAGAGCCAGGTTAGGCCTGTTGATTTTGTTGGATTGAAATCCAGCATTCTTCACCATAGGGTATGCTAGCTGAGACTGATCAGAGTTGCAGTCCTACAACATCTACAGGACTGCACTTGCTCCATGTGTTGTAGAGGCACTTGGTTACTCTTAAGCAATAGAGGTTGCTGGCTTCAGTGGTTCTGTTAAGCTAGACAATTCTTAAAATTAATGGAATTATTTTCCCAATTGTCCTGCTTTGCTTACTCAGCTCTTGACAATGGTTGAAGCGATTTGCTGAGCTCAGTGGTTCCTAGCTTGGGGTATGTGTAGCCCCAGGGGTACACACCAGCACATTTAAGTGGTATGTGGGAAAAAAAAGAATAATGGTGGGAAAGGGCTCCAATTCTCTCCCTCATGGGGTCAGAAGGACACACAGGCGAGGAGGAGCTACTTGCCTCTTCAGAGCTGAGCCCAGCGCACTTTGGGGAGGAACCTGAGCAGAATTGTGCTGCTCCTCCCCACCTGGGTGATAGGGAAAAGTTTTGGGGTAGGCTCAAGGGTTCTGGTTGCTTTATCTGAGGGGAACCAGAGTGGGAGGCTGTAGGAGCCCTGAGTGGACAAAGCTGCAAACCTAAGTGGCACCCAAATCTAAGCACAGGCCAAGTGAGCAACTGCCTGGTCCAGGCCAGGCAGTTTCTTGCAACAGGTTCCCAGGAATGCAAGGCAGGATGCTTTACCTCCTCAGGTCCCAGCCATTGGTCTCTTCCTCAGTCCTGCAGTTGAGCCATGGTTGTGATGGTGGTTGTCTCTGGAGAGATGAGACAAGGTGGTTGTGTCTTTCAACCTTTGCTGGCCTCAGTCAGTGCTCTTATCTGGGGCAGAGAAGGTTGTGGGGCGGGGGACATAAACAGCTTCCTTTGAGTGTTCTAAGGTGAGAGACACAGGAGGATCAGTAAATGGGAGCTGCCATTGTGTCTGTTTTTCACAACAGAGCACATTAAGAAAATACACAGTGGGCACCTCAATCAGTCCTGTGAGCAGTGTTCAATGAGTGAGTTACTCCAAGTCTTCTCTACCCATCTTCTCTTTGTCATCATTTTTCATTTATGTATTATCATATATGGATCAGAGGCTGAAAACCAGCATAGTAAAAAAAGGTAAACATAATGAGAATAGTGGCCAGTCAACAAGAATTTCTCAGGACACATCTAACACTTTAGTGCAAAACAGTAATAATTAATGTAATGTTTTTTTAAAAATAAAATCCGTGGTGTATTTTATTTAATTGTCATCTTTTGGGTTCTGAATGTAAATATAATGAACTGTCTATTCACCTTGTTATTCCACTGCTTTTTAGTCTCATTATTGGGCTATTTATTTACAGTTACAACATGTACATTTGAAATAACAGCAACTATATTAATTACAAATGTTGTTAATATGAGGGGTAGTTTATGGAAATGGGCTGCCAAGGGGTAGGCAAGTGAAAAAAGGCTGGGAGGCACTGGCTTAGTTCATCAAATGCAGTGCAAATAGTGAACTCATTTAGTAGAATAGTTATTTATATCCCACCTTTCTCCCAATTGGGATCCAAAGCAGCTTATACCCTCAGTATATCTGGGTTACAAGGAGAGTGGAGGCCCTTGTATGTTCAAAGTAATGATATGCTTTCTGAGAAGGAAATCCTGCAAGGAGCAATCATTAATATGCCATCCTGTACACGTCCTTTCAATCCCATCATTAAATATCCTGTATATGCACAGAAATCTCTTTGCTTTCAGTGGAAGCTTTTTTCAAGATACTGGTTGCTTCATAAAAAGATGTAACAAGCAAAGTTAGGTGAAGAACACATTTTCACAAAGACAAGACTCCTTTCATGTATATTTTATTTAATGTTTCTCACACTCAAACGACTGTTTCAAAGTGCTTATTCTAAACAATATACAAAGATCTGCACTGTTTAAATTATCATCCATGCATCCTCTCATAAAATATATAAAGCCAACAGAAGAAAATTTCAGCTCTTAGGAAACCTAAAAAGAATGCTCTTCTCTCTAAGGCTAACAAGAAGTTTTCTGAATGAACTGGTCGCAATAAAACTAATTCATACAAAAACAAGAAAATCCATTTGGGAATATCAAGATTTCCCCCCATCACCTCAACAGTGACAAATTTCAAATGTGTCTCTCTTTCAAGGTTTTAGCTTCCCATGAGGTCCTCCCCCATAAAGCAGCATTCTGCACAAGTACATTTCTCTAAAATTTCCCTTACTACTTTAGAAGAGCCTTTTCTCACTTCCTCTGTTTCTGGATTCTGCCTTCACCACTGTTATTAATCACAGAAAAAAAATCTGGGGCTACTCAATCATCATTCACTCTTTTTATATTATTTGAAAGGTCAAAGGAACACCTGAGAGTAAAGTAAAAGAACAATCCAGTGGGAACAGACAAGATTCCTATTCAATATAAGATTGTTTGGACAGAATGCCTACTTTATTTCAAGTCTCACACCTTTTTACTGGGGAGACAGATACCTTTTGCTAATGCTATCACTTCCCCCAATGTTTCTCTGCTCTCTGACATGGAAGAATACAGGTAGCCATTACTAACATACTGAAACTACATCAAGCATAATTTTTTTTTAATTTTTCAAACCCCAAATTGGTCCAATATGTAGGCAGAGAGAATCAAGAATACTGTGTGGGAGATTCTGTCCCTCTGCAACTCGAGTGGTAAAAATGTCTATAAAAATAGCTTTTGAAACACTCGAAGTGTGTCTTGACCTTCTGCCTTTCAAATACTTTTAGCAATAACTATCAATAATAGCTCTAAAAATTTACATTGTAGGAGCAAATGCTCTTTGTTTTGGTATTTTTTTATGGCAAGCCATCCAGAGCAAATCCTCTTACCAACTTGGTACTGTTAACATTGTTCCATCCCCAATCATTAACCAGCAAGCAGCAGCATGTGCCAGAAGACAATGAGAATACGATAATTGCCTTTTTAGGCAGTGCCGGTACCTTACAAGACACGTAACACAGAGTTGGTGATAAAATTATTGCTTTAACAAGATATAGGAGATTTCTAAAGCAAACTGAGAACAAACAGCTTGGTCACCTCCTTCATAGATTGACAGAATTTGGTAGTAGGTCTTCAAAATTTGTGGGATTAACCCTCCCCTGCAACACTGCCTGTCTCCACGTCACAAGATGTTCAGAAGAGCAAAGACAATGGGGATGCTCTCCAATATCTTTAGTTCTTGTTTTCTTACAGCACACGAAGAAGAGCTACAAGGTTAGTGACAGAGCTCATTCATATTTCTGTATGTACATTCAACTCTTTTCTTCTATAAAGATTCTTGCATTGCCAGTTGAAGAATGTAGTGCTTTAGTGTTAAAAGAAAAAAATCCTAGTGTCTGAACTATGGGAAATAGGTATACTAGGAAACTGTATTGTGCTGAAAAACAGAAACCAGTCATTTCTGGTATGCTGGAATAGAAGGGAGAAGAATGCTGCTGGTGCCACTTGCTGCTCATTTTTTAATGAGCAAGATGAACAAGGTTTAGTACTGGTTTTCATACCAGTCACTGTGACTCAGCTGTAGCAATTCTGTGACAACCTGGGCCATGTCACAATTGTATTTCCGCAACAACCGGAGGTTAAGGTGCCGGTCACAGAAGCCCATCTCACTCAGGTTGGCTAGGAAGGTGGCCATATGATCCTCAGTGGTCACAGGAAGAGCCTTGATAGACAACAGAGACAGAGCTATTAAACCTAGAAAGGAAGCTTCCATCCACATGTGCAGGAACATATATACAGGCAAGCATAGACATCTAAGACTCTTTGCAGATGTTTCTTTGGATTTATACCTTTGAAATACTCCTACTTCTACTCCATCTCCACCTACAAAAATGTGATGAGCAGGGAAACAGGATCTCTGGAAGTTGTTGGACTACAACTCCTATCATCTCTGACCACTTGCAGTATTGATTAGGGTTGGTGGAAGCCACAATTTCTCCCCTCCTGTGACAACAGGTTAATCCTCCCAGGTACTACACAAACAGGACCATATTAATAATAACTTTCACCTTTCTGATGGAGAAACTTCCATGTTGGTTCTGCCAGCTGTGGACTGACAAATGGAAAAGTGATTCCTAGATTTTTTCCTAGCCTCTTTTTCCTTTCCTTCTCTGCATGAACAGATAGAACTGGGAAGCAATCTCTGCTTCCAACAGAACAATACAGTAGCTGCATTTTGGGAAGACTTCCTCAGATCCTAGCAACTCTACCATGGAGATCACTCAGGTCTGGTGTGCTTCTTCCCTACTGAAATAAAGGCTCTGGCACTGGCACTGCTGATCCCCCATGCTTTGGGCTTCACAAGGCTGCCTAACTATTTCCAGAAGAGACAATGGCCATTCTAAGTAAATAGCAGCATGCCTTTCTGGTGGTAATGGCAACAGTGGATTCATGGCCTCTTTTTCAGCCAAGGGCTTCAGCTGCCTGTCTCAATTGGAGCTCAGCTGGTCCAGACATACTACAAAAGTTTCTTCTCGTCCCAATTTTCCCTGTCCAAACACAGAGGGGAGCTCTGAAAAGAAACAGGGAAATCCTCTCTGGATATGTTCTTTACCTGAGAAGAAAGGATGGCTTGGAGACACAGATGTTTGTAAGGGTTCTGCAATCTCAACTTCAGTCTTTCAGCATCAATTCCTGCATGCAGTCCTGGCTAAACTAGGCTTCACTTTACTCTCTTGCAGCTAAAAAGAAGATCTTAGAAGCTTTCGGATATTTTAGAAGTCATGGACATTGTGATGTTGCCTAAAAGGAATTCAACCACTTGCGTGGTTAAAACCATACAGAAGGCCTTCAAGAAGGCTTTAACAATGCTGGCATTGTTAAAATCTTCCATTCATCCTCTGGTTTTTCCAAGGTGTTATCATTCTTCCATCAAGGTGACATTCAGGAACACCTGCCTAACACACTGAAATGTCAAACTACAGCTATGAATTCTATCCCAGTAATTCTCAGGCTATCTGATGTGGGGGACCAGCAATTTTTTTTTCTTCTAACGTGCCAAGGTCTGGCACCATATTGTGTCTACCAGCTGTAATTGCTTCTTTCAGTCCTGGAAGCTCTTCATAGAAGGGCAGCCAGAGGCTCATGGAGCAGCATTGGTCCAGGGACCATCTCTTTGAGTAGCACTGTTCTATTCTACTACTCCCTTCTTCTTTAGGCAAGGCTTTGGTTATTGTCCTTACTTGCTAAAGAAGGCACTTTAATTTAGGTAGGTGCAGTGCTTCCTTTTAGTGGTATGTTTTAAATAGTATTTTGTTATCTTTTAGGCTTTAAGTTTGGTTTTTTTGGGTTTTCATTATGTTTGTTGTATTCTGTGTCATTGTTAGTTGTCTTGAATTCTATTTTTAGAGAAAAGGAGAGATATAAATCTAAAAAAATAGTGGGGAAGGATTCATTTCTCTACTGTGTCTTATAACCTTGGTGATCAAGCAGCGAGATGACCCACTTGGAATATAATTCCATTACTCTAGTATCTCACATCTGGATACCTTCCTTCACTGAGCAGAAAGGAACATAAGATTTACCATGAAGGCTTTCTCTGTCTCAATGGATGAAGGGTATTCCTGGCCTATCTGAGTGTTAAGGACAGTTTCCTAGGAGGTCTCCAGATTTCCAGTTCTGTTCAGAAAAGTTAAAAATCTTGGGGCTGATTCTCTGTCCATTCTCCTTCTCTGTTAAGCATTAATAAGAAACAACTATTTTGTTTTTGAGGACTAGGCAACTGTGCAACTTCCAAAATTAAATAGGGTTTCTTTCCAATGATAAAAGTCCTGTGAGAGAAGAAAGAGGAGCAACCCCTTTGAAGTTATAGTAGGCCAGTGTTTTACTTCTGAAATGGAAATTGATTCTATAGATCTTGTACTTTTTAGTTTAGAATTAGTGTTAGAATGAAATAAAATCCTGAAATCTGATATAAAACAAATTGCAAAAATAAATCAGGGTATATAATAAGGACAAAATCCACCTTCCACAGGTCCCACAAACCAGCTTATGCTAGCCAGTCCTCAGTGTACTGTGAAACAGAGAGTGAGTGCACTTCAGAAAGATGCCTGCAGAAGAAATCTAGCTAGAAAATAAAACTTAGCCAAACTACATGATACAATCCAAAGCTAATACGAAACGGGGACAAAATCCCTTCTGTTTTCAAAGTATGGCTGTCACTGAAATGTCTAAGTCAACACAAGGTAAATTTAAATTGATAATTTTTAAATGAGATTTCTAGAACTAACAAGAATCTGGTCCTGACTATAGCAATTCCTAATGCAGTTTTTCAAGTCTATCTTCACAGCAACAAAAAACTAAAATCTTATTTTCAGAACAGTGCAGTCAACCCTAAATTTGTTGCCCTTGCATGTTGCAGTCACAGAGAAAACAGAATGTAGAGACTCCTACTGATAAGTTTCTCCTTGTCCATCCCAAAGGGAAACACAAGGACTCACCTGGTCCAGGGAGGGTGGTCCAGCAAACAGAGCCTTGTAGGCTGAGGCAGCCACTGACAAGGCCCCTTTCACCAAGCCACCAGCGAGGCTGTTTCCTTGGGTGTTTCTGAAGAGAAGGGTGGAATGAAAAGGACACCAAAGAAGTGTCAGAAAAGAAGATTCTCTCCAACAGACTATACACTCCTAATGGGGAGGGAAGGATTTCCTCAGTAATTCTTGATTGAAACTACCCTGTCCACATATTCCCTATATATTAATAGAAAACATACTATGCAACAGGAAAAAAAGGACATTGTAACTTGAACAACACATGACTATATCGAAGTGTATTATACCAAGCCACATTATTAGTTCATCTAGCCCAGTATAAGCTGCTCCAATTGTTCACAGCTCTCTTATCTTATCACTGAAGAAGCCAAAGACTGTGACTGGGACATTGTATATACTGGGACATTGTGTATACAAGGAACAGGCTCTTCTAGTGAGCTACAGCCCCATACAAAGTAAGTCACAGCAGTTAAAGACATCTGTGTGTATTGATTTCTTTAGGCAATGTAATTTCTGCTTTTATTGGCTATGGGGAAGAAGTTTTATTGGGTATGGAAGCCTCACTCTTAACTACCAAAAGTGCTGTCTTCCTCTATGGTTTTGAAAGCACGGGATATGGCAACGTTGCTGAAGCTGAACATCTCTGGTTCTCACCATTACCTAAAAGGAAAAGTGTCTGGAAACCCCAAGTATGCTATCCTGAGGTGAGATTAAGATAGGTTCTCACTGGCTTCTAAGATTTCAGCAAGCATTTCTCATATGTTCAGATAAACCTTTGCAGGCTTAACAGCTAAATATTTATTTAAAAGAAAGCAATCCCACCCCGTATTTTCGGCATGCTGAATTCGTGTTCTAAACCAGATTTCATGTATTTATGGTACAATTTCTAATGTATGAAACACACACAACCCAGTCTAACTAAATAAACAGTTTTGGAAAAGGGAGAAGAGGAAAGAGATTTCAGATCATTGTACAAAAATTAGCAAATGACCTGAGAGACAGAATAACACTCGACAGCCAGATCAAAATGAAATCCTAGCCAGACCCCATTTTCATTACCTGGAGAATTCTGGGCATGTTTGTGTGACCTTTTCGTTTCCTGTTGGTGTAGGTTCAGGAATCTCTCCCCGTTGGAACTCTAGAAGTATAAAAACTGAGAGCATGAGAGCAGCAACAGAAAGAAGAGAGCTTAGCTATGACTACTAGAATGATTTCAAGAACAACATCAGTGTCTACTGAAGCTACAGAATTAACTGGTTTTATGTAACACTGCATGTGTCTATTTATGATACGTATTACATATGCACAACCTGGTTTGAGTCTCTGAAATCAGAAAGCCTATAAAATGAATGGACTACTAGCCATCTACAACCCTTAAAAGTATAGCATGGTACCTTCTCTCATTTGGTCAGGAATCAAAGGAGCTTCTTCTCTATTAGGAGCGTTACTTGCTTGGGAACTGTTATTTTGAGAAAGTGACAGAAATCTGTTATAAAACAAAGGAAACATTTGTGAAGACATAAGAGCCACAGGCAAAAACATTGTAACTACTGGTGACCCCATGAATTTCATAGGGTTTTCTTAGGCAAGAAATAGGGGTAGTTTTGCTAGTTCTTTCCTCTGAAATATAGCCTACAGCAGCGGGCAATCTCCCATTCAAGTATTAACCAGGGCTGACCTTGCTTAATTTCCAAGATCAGATGGGATCTGGTACCTTTAGGGTATTTAGGTCCGTGACAATGATTCTTACAACAGCATAAACTTTAGACAGAACTGGGAAGACATTCAGTCAGTCTAAAAATACAGGTTTACAGTATTTCACACACTGAAGCCACTGCTGCTTCAAACAATGGGTTATGGCTTTTCCCTCAGTTTGGACATCAATGTTTTACTGGGCTCAGTTATGTAACTAAACTTAGTAGCCCACCCTGTCTACTTGGAGCCTTCATTTAAGCCTTCACTGTCACCTACTGCCATAACACAGTTCTTCTTTGCTTAGTCCACTTGATACCTTGTGGGCTGTGGTTCCACAATCTGAGGGGTCAACGGCACTTCATCCAGGGTCTGTGAAGTGGTCAGTATATCATTGATGCTCTGTACTGGCAACTGGCTCTCTCCTTCAGGATTTACTGAGGCCTCTGCAGCTTTCTCCACACTTGGTTGAGAGAGAGCAGAACTGTACATGGAGTCGCCCAGAGGACGGCTAGTGTCAAAGCACTCTGGGAGTATGATGATATAATCTTCTGAGGAAGTAGAAGATGCTTGGCTGCAGACTTCATCTTTGGCATCATCTTCAGCCTCCCCATCCCTTGACTCCTCACCATCATGCACTGAGAGTTTCTCTAACAGAACACATAAAATAATGTTTCACTACAAAAATTATTCTGCTCCCTTTCATTGGGTGTCTTATCCTGCATAGGTTTATTCAACCCACACTAGTCATAAAGCAGGACCGTTCCAATGGCAGCCCTCTCCATGCCAGGAAAGGACCAAAAAGATTATACCCAATCCTCTATATATTGCCTGCTTTCCAAAATCAACCTACATATCCAGAATAGCATGCCACCAACAGAAACTGGGAGCAATGATGTGGAGGATCTCTTAATCTCAGTTTCTATAATAGGTGTTGCCACTCCTACTATCACACTTCTTTTTTTTTTAATTATTTCCATTTGAGTTTAATTCAATTATCTTTATTTGAAGTCAATGGACCATAAAATCCTTAGATTAAAAGACACATCTTGTAGACATTTTATTGTGTACTATATACTTTTCTAGGCATTAAAACAGCAAAAAAATTAAACCAGCTATCTATGCATTAAATATAGTTAATGTTCTGTCGTTGATACTGTAGTTAAGAATTCCAAAATTTAAAAATTTAGCTACCTTGACTGTAAACATCTTGTTGGAACTTTTGAGTGAAATAGTTAAAAGAGGCTCAGTGGAGCACCCTAGGAAGAGCTGAATAATTGGGAGTATTGTCTTTTCTACCCTCTTGATAGTAATCACAATGAAAGAATATACATAAGAGAGATTCGATTTCATTATAGTTACAGGGGCAGCACTGGTCATTCAGTGAGGTTTTATTGTATCTAACAAACTAAAAAATTAGAAGGAAATACAGTGAGTCCGCCACATTTACTGGTTTCCCTTTTGTGGATTTAATATGTTCTCTCTAGGAATCCCTAGTTTGCCAGCACGATTCTGTGGTCAACTCTGCTGGAAGCTGACCAAAGAACTGTGACAGAGGACCTAGAGATTCCTAGAGAAGTGTTCTTTCAGGTAAAAAAAAAAATAGCATTCGTGATTTTTATTTATATTTGTAGCTTTCCCACTTTTGTAGGGGTCTCAGTCTCCTAACCGCCACAAGGTCCACTGTACACTGAACCTTGCCAAAGAAAAAAGCCTTCCTGTATTTGGGGATAGTTAATCAGTCCAAACAGGGCATTCCTTCTTTATAAGGAAGGCATGGTAGACCCAGCGAGTGAGAGAACAACCTGCACATGCTGCTTCTTGAAGCTTTTAGAGGCCTGTATCCAAAAGCCTCTGACTGAAGATTTGGCATCAAAGTCCACAGATAACAGGAAGAAAGGAGATAACCCTACAGAGGGAATTTTATGTACCACAGCCTTTTGTCCAGGGTGATTCAAAGGAATCTAACATTGTCCTGGACACCAGTGAACTAGGAGTGAGGACTATGCAGCAGCAAAGCAAGAAGTGGAGTAAATCTGTGTCAAACATTCCAATGAGCTTAAAAATGACTCCAGCAACACACCAAGTATTAATCTGAAAAAGAAAGTCTGAGCAACTTCAAGAGAAGTCTTAAAAAGAGGAGACCAAACTAAAGCCCCAAAAAGAATCTGAGAGACAATTTTAGCTTTAAAAACTCTCATGGCAGTTGGGAG